>CAJHNH020002615.1:35000-101071 GCA_905116865.2 Candidula unifasciata | reverse complement strand
TGGTAAGCTCTGGAGAATGCCCTGTCTGTATCTAGATATGGGTTTTTGTACTCTGGCATGGGGGTTTAATCCATATGGCTTGGTTTGTCATTGCAGTGTGCAGAGACTGTTCTTTCACAAAGGAAGGGAAAAAAAGGGGGGGGGGTGGGTTGTGGTCTGGAGGTATGGTGTCTACCTCAAGTGCTTGAGGTCCCGGGTTCAAGACCCCATGAAAGGTGAGGTTTTATTCACATAGACTTCGAGTAATTTCCCCTGGTTTCTGCGCAGTAAGACCGGATGTCCGTGTGTATTGTTTCGTACATAAAAATTTCCTTCTCAGTTGGAAATCGAAAAAAGTAGCCTAACGGTGCTGTTCAGCCAAAATTCGGAGTTAAAAGCCTCCCCAAAGTATTTCAGGATACCCGCCGATGCAGCAGAGTTCGTGCACTGCGCTGTTATCAGATTAAGACTTGAGTCAGAAGAAGAACGGAGCACTTATGGGTTATTCCCGAGAGCTATGATGCTGACCCGTTAAATAAACATAAATAAAACATCACAAAGAACGTTGAAAAAAACACACACATTTTTTTTTCTCTGACTTTTTTGCCCTTATATTGAATGTTGAATTAGAAATAATCATCACAACACTCAGCACTCAGGAGACTCCGTTAGGCGCTCCGTCTCCACCTTCAGCAGCAAGCGAAGAGTTAAAATTCCGAGGGTACCAGTACCTGTCTGCTTGTATATCAGTCTCGCCTTTTCCCGGAGTGTCGAGCGTCTGTCAGATCCCCTTGTAACTCCCCGCAGTGAAATTCTCCTTAGACCATAATGATCTGTCTGTTCTTCGACACTGTTCTCTCGCTCCCAAAAGCCCCTCACAACACACAGCTTGTATACATCAGCTTACCACCAAGTAGTGCAGAACCGGCCAGTCTATCTGTCTGCTCATTGCCCAGCACACGGGCTATTTCCTTTTAAAAGTATCGTTATCCAGGATTGCAGTCTGTAGGGTAATCGTATCAAAGTTGAGAATCAGACAGCGACAAACCGGGAAACCCCGTTCAACCATTTAGCCACACAGAAGAGCAAAGCTGAAGTGGCAGCGTCGGGTTACAGCTAGACGCTCGCTTGCTAATCGGAAGCTGGTATGTCTTTCTCTCTCTATCTCTCTCTCTCTCTCTCTCTCTCTCTCTCTCTCTCTCTCTCTCTCTCTCTCTCTCTCTCTCTCTTCTGAAAGAGAAGTTTATTCGGTGAAAACTTCATGAAATGACCAGAAAAATTGACGAACACACCGGCGTGCTTGTCACTGAAAGGGCATCTACTGCCACAACAAGCTGAGCAAGCCCAGAAGGGGGAGGGATGTTGCCTTCATCTGCTTCTCTCACCAAACCTAGAATAATATAATATAACATCAGAATAATGATGCAGTGGATTCAAGGCTACTCCGGCACACCAGGTAATGAGAGAGCTGACAGACTGGCAAAGAAAGGAGCAACACAAGAACAACCATCTACAGTGACAACCCTACAGACAGAAAAACGCTTATTAAAGCTATAAACAAAGAGACTTGGCTGAACAGATGGGCCATGGGAGACACTGGAAGAGATGTTTATAGACATATGGATAGCCCTGATCCAAATGACAGCGTTAACCATCTAACAAGAAGGGACCAGGCCACCATCTTCAGACTCAGAACATACTCCCCTCAGTGGATATCTAAACAGAGTACAGACACTACACTCCCCAGAGTGCGAGCTATGTAACTACCGCTACGAAACTGTTGAACACCATCTCTTTGAGTGCCCAAAACTCAGCGAGACTAGAAGAACGCTACTCCCTCTGAGACCAGACAAGTGGAACACCGAGTACGGAAGAAAAGAACAGCTTATGAAAATATACAAATTTCACTACATGGCATTGGGCCAGAGGGCAAAAGCTCATGCGCCGCTGGATCGATAACAACAACAACAACAACAACAACAACAACAACAAACAAACCTAGAATAACCACTGTTAGAATAAATCCATAGTAAAAAGCGACACTTGTAGTGGTCATAATCAAGGTTATCCGTTGCTTAGACTCAGGAGTCAAGTTTACCAGTATTTGATGAAAGAATGAGGCGTGTTTGCAGGTAACTGATGTATGAAAACTTGTTTGATCTGATCTCCGAACTGAAGACTGGTCTGTCCCACACGTTGTTGGCCTTCTAACCAACTCCTATGCTAACCAGGAAGCTCGTATTTATGAGCCAGTCTTTCTTCAAAAGTTTCGATCCCTGCTGCAGGCCATGCGCCTTGCATTGGTTTCGACAGTGGTATCAAGACAGCCGACCGTCTAGCAAGCAATGACAAACCACTGGACGTAAATTTGCCTAGAAAAATCACACAACGGGCTGTTGGGGTTGGTTCTGCAACGTCCTGTAAAGGATACGCAACAAACCTAACCTTTATTCAAAGACAACCTTGGCTCCCAGTCGACCCAGCTTTAAGTGGGTACCAGGTGCAGTCCTGTTATCTAAAGGCAGCCGGGTGTGATGCTGACAACTTCACCGCTATGTGGCGATTGATCTATAAAATATAGGTCTAGTCCTATAGGTCTGTCAGCAGGAATAGGGTCCTTATATAGGTATATTGGAGCACAACAAAAGGTTACTAGGTCAAACAATTCTCGCCATCTCCCTGTAGGATGCAATGTTTCGTTATTTTGAAGCCCTTACATGGCTTTTGCCAGGGGCGCAATATGGCCGGGCTATAAAGTATGGTCTAATGGCTAAACGCAGTTTTCGGGACCTCTCCAGGGGTGATCCCTATATTCACATAGTGGCACAATGTGTCATCGGGTGTTTATACTAGTAGGGTAAAATGTACTTCTACTAGTTACTAGGTAATCTGCAGTCTAGTGCTACGTCTGATCTTACAAACACCCTCTTTTCACCTTCGTCGAGGTCACGGCTGTGAACTCTAGCTGAAAGTCTTGGTTGCTCGGGACCTCTCCCCACTTCTCATCAGTTGGCAAATTGTCTCGTATTTTCTCCATCGAAAAACTTGAACATTTGTTGGCAAAGTCTGTTGTACTCTGTTCTTAGATTGGCTAAGTCTGTTGTGCCCTGTCCTTAGATTAGCAAAGTCTGTTGTGTCCTGCCCTTAGATTGGCAAAGTCTGTTATGTCCTTCCGTTAAAACTTGATTGGGCAAAGTATGTTGTGATTGGCTAAGTCTGTTGTGCCCTGTCCTTAGATTAGCAAAGTCTGTTGTGTCCTGCCCTTAGATTGGCAAAGTCTGTTTTGCTCGATCCTTAGATGGGCACAGTCTTTTGTGCCCTGTCCTTATATTAATAAAGTCTGTTGTGACCTGTCTTTAGATTGGCAAAGTCTGTTGTGCCATTCCTTAAATTGGCAAAATATGTTGTGCCTTGAAATTAGATTGGCAAAGTCTGCAGAGCCATGTCCTTAGATTGGCAAAGTCTGTTGTGCCCTGTCCTTAAATTGGGCAAAGTATGTAGTGCCCTGACCTTAGATTGGCAGTCTGTTGTGCCCTGTCCTTAGATTGGTAAAGTCTGTTGTGCCCTGTCCTTAAATTGGCAAAGTCTGTTATGCCCTACCCTAAGATTGGAGAAGTCTGTTGTGCCCTGTCCTTAGATTAGCAAAGTCTGTTGTGTCATGACCTTAGATTGGCAAAGTCTGTTGTGACCTGTCCTAAGATTGGCAAAGTCTGTTGTGACCTGTCCTAAGATTGGCAAAGTCTGTTGTGACCTGTCCTAAGATTGGCAAAGCTCTTGTGCCTTGTCCCTAAATAGTCGAAGTATGTAGTGCCATGTAGTTTGATTGACAAAGTATGTAGTGCCCTGTTGTCAAATTGGCAAAGTCTGTTGTGACCTGTCCTTAAATTGGCAAAGCCTGTTGTGCCCTGCCTAAGATTGGTGAAGCCTGTTGTGCCCTGCCTAAGATTGGTAAGAGTCTGTTGTGCCCTCCCTGTCCTTAGACTGAATACGTAACGCCTCAAAGAGTCTTGGGGTAAAATGTGTGTGTGTGTGTGTGTGTGTGTGTGTGTTGTGTCCTGCCGCCGTCTTTGTAGACATTTGATGATAACGATAACGAATATAGTGAAGAAAAATTCGATTTAAAAAAAAAGAACTCAGACAATCACTTAATTAGTAAGTAAATTTTACCCCATTAGGACATAACACAGTGCGATAAACACCCGCTGACACACGGTACTACCATGCGGATGACAATCACCTGTGGAGAGGTCCTGGAAACCGCGTTCAACCGTTCCGTTATAATGCGGCCCTGGCAACAGCCAAGGTGGGGTTTCAAAAAACGAAAAATTGTGTCGCACATTAAGGGGACATTGCCACTTCTTCGATCTTCTTTTACCCCACTAGGACATCACACAAGCGATAAACACCCGATGACACAAGGTGCCACCATGTGGATGAGGATCACTCTGGTGAGGTCCCAGAAACCGCGTTCAACCATTAGGCCATATTTATGGCCGGGCTAATT
This sequence comes from Candidula unifasciata, assembly GCA_905116865.2. Classification (NCBI taxonomy): domain Eukaryota; kingdom Metazoa; phylum Mollusca; class Gastropoda; order Stylommatophora; family Geomitridae; genus Candidula; species Candidula unifasciata. The sequence goes on along the minus strand of CAJHNH020002615.1, from coordinate 96,588 downwards.
TGCGGCCAATGGCAAGAGCCATAGTAGGGCTTCAAATAACGAAACACTGCATCCCACAAAGGGATGACAAGAGATATTTACGTAAAATAGCTTTCTGAACTGAATTTCTACCCCACCAGGACATCACACAAGCGATAAAACACCCGATGACACAAAGTGCCACCATGCGGATGAGGATCGCCGTGGAGAGGTCCCAGAAACCGCGTTCAGACAATTTGGCCATAATGATGACCTGCCTATATTGCGGCCCCTGGCAAAAGCCAGAGTGGGGCTTCAAATAAAAAAAAAAAATGAATAACGTCCTAAGAAGGACGTACGACTATCAATATATATAGCTTTCTTACTGACAAAAGCCAGAGTAGGGCTCAAATGACAAAAAAATACTATCATTTGGTCCACCATAGCACTTCATTTTCCTTTTTTTTCCTTTTTACAAACACACACAACAAGTTTAATACATTCATCTCTTCACATTTAACAGAAAAACAAACACCCTCATCGCAGACACCAGAAATCTGTTTTGTTGTCTGATTTATCGATCACCACCTTCCCCAAACTTTCCCGAGTCTGATTTATTAACCTTAACTCCGCGACATCACGAAGTTGTTTCCCCTTTGCAAAATCAAACCATTTCGAAATTGTTACGGCCCCTTACTCCAGGATGCCAAAGATAATGTATAAAAAGGCAGCCATATAAGGAAATATGAGTGTGCTGTTTTGTTTTTCATGAACCCTATCTCTATATTCCCCCGTCTGAACCTTGCATTTTTTAACAGCAAATCTGCGGTTATCTTTTGATGGACGAAATTGCTTCAGTTTTGAGAATGTCTTATCGCTTGTATCCAGACTTTGTCATTTTAAATTAATATAAAATTTTGGATAAGTATTGCATTTGGTATAGTGGCTTTTATCAGATGATGTCCACTTTTTCACCCACTTTTGTGTAAAAGGTTGTAGAAGTGGAGAATTCCATAGCTGTAATGGGATGTCTCAAAAGTGAAATTGAAATCAAAAAGAGGATTGAAATCACCATATTGCTGTGCCGTTTGCTCGTCATATAGGTTTTCTAGAAGATTATTCAGTTATTTTGTAATATCCTACACCCAGATGATGTCACATGACAGTCAAACATTTTAGAGGGTGGTAAGACTGGATGACCCGGCTTTCTGATCCTTTTAACGACCCCAAACATCTAGAACTGGCCCTAACTCCAACCTACCTACGTCCCACGAAAGAGTGCAGCCTAAGTCCCCCGACTGCATGCAACCTAGGTCCCACGACTGCATGCAGCCTATCTACCACCCCCTGAAGTATTAAACTGTCCTTTGACCTGTGGCTTTTCCCTGTTTGGGGTAGGATATTTAGAAATCACCAATTATTCCTAATATTCTTCACTCTTATGTTCAATACTGTAAATCGAATGCATTAAATTGCTTTTGACCATTTCCATCAATGTTGTTAGTAGAGTTTATCTTGGTCTCCTTGTGTCTTCAGTACAGTTGTTTTATATTTCACTGATTGTTTTGTGGTTCTGGAAATGAATGCGCGCCATATATCACCATCAACGTCGCCCCCCCCCCCCCCCCTCCAACTGTTGCTACTAGCTGTTGAATGTATGTAGGTAAGTTGTACCCCACAAGGGCATCACACAGAATGATAAACACCCGGTGACACAAAGTGCCACCATGCGGATGAGGATCACCCGTAGAGAGGTCTCAGAAACCCCTTTTCAGCCTTTTGGCCATATTTCAGGTCCGGCTATAGGGCTGGGCTTCAAAAAACAAAAGATTGCATCCCACATGGTGGGCGACTGAGATTACCAGCTTGTGCCCAGACGCACCCCTTATAATGAAACTAATCCCCTTCTCTAATATAGGACTCATTTTTTCGTAATTTTGAACCCCACTCTGTTTCCGGGGGCGCTAATGTAACCCAATCTATAGGTTGAACAGGGTTTCTATGACTTGTGCCTGGCTAATTCCTGTCTGAATAGGGGCTCTTTGTGTCATCGGATGTTGGTCGCGCGTTGTACGGTCCTGATGGGGTTAAACAACGCACATACGTCTCCTAATTGTTCGTTTTTGTTGAACTTATCCCATGTGATGTTAAAAAATACCCACAACAATTTGCAAAACATTGAGTTTTCCTTCCATCTCCTTATTGGTTCTCCAGTTTTGCCGGTACAGTTAGAACTAAAAATGTAGAATAAAACTATCAAACTACATCTATTAGAAAAAGCAGAGATTGCCAGCTAAGATTCAAAGACCAGATCATATTCAGCGAACGGATAATTCACACACACAAAATATTGATCACTAGCAACTTTACTGGCTTCGGCTTTGCTAGTCCGACTCGTAATTCCAACGTACCGCGATCAAAACCCATTGCTGGCTGCGTGGATTTTTATCATGGTGTGGGGCGTCACAGGTCGACCCAGCCTAAAATGGGTACCAGGATGGCTGTCCTGGGGAAGTAAAGACGGCAGGCGTAATGCTGACCACATTACCCATTCAGTGCCGATTGGTCTGTAAAAATATGGGACGCTCTTCCGATATACCCGATGCGCCTAAGGCATTTAACGGGGTCTTTACTTTACTAGCAACTTTAGGGGGAAAAGAGAAAGAGGGAGACCGAAAGAGAGAATGGCTGGCCAGTTTCATTTCATGGTATGGAAGATCATCTGTGTCAAAGCTGTTTGAAAGTACACGCGACAGACGCTCGCCTGAGGATCGGAACGTCGTTGGTTCAGGTCCAGATGGAGCCTGACTTTTTTCAAAAATAACTTTGTCTCCTATGTCGGCCCAGTCTTGAGTGGGTACCAGGTGCAGCCATGGGAAGTAAAGGCTGACGGCGTGATAATGACCACATCACCAACCAAAATTGCCAATGGTCTGTAAAGTGTATATGTATATGTGGTTGTGGGTGTCTGTACATGTGATTGTATGTGTGTATGCATGCATGCATGTGTAGGTGTGTATGTATGGAATGTGTGTGTCAATGTATGTTTATTTATGTATGTGTGTGTCTTTTCTTTTTGTGTATATGTGTAGATGTATTTATGTATGTATGTATGTATTAGGTATATCTGTATATGAGTGTGCATGTATGAGAATGTAAGAGTATATATACGTGTGTGTTAGTGTGTAAGATTGTGTACACATGATGTGTGTATGATTTATTCTATAATGTATATTTCTTCATTATATCCATAACATGCATTATTGATTGGTACTCTGAAAAATGAGTGCTTAGAAGGGCCGAATGTCAGACGGGCCTGCGTGCCCAATTTGTAACCCTTTGAAAATAAAGTTTGTTCGTTCGTTTTGTGACCTGACTTCTCTGTCCAGTTGGTGACTTCCAGTGTGTGTAGAAGGTTCTTCAAACATAAGGTTATCGCCCAGGCAGGCTGCCGTCTGACCACTACGTAACCGCTACTCCCAAATGGTGTGGGTTGTGACACAATGAAATAGTTCACAGAGAGAGTGAAACTACCACATAATTATACCAGGACACTCAGGATGAAATTAAACAGCACTAATGGTCTTTTTCTGGAGAAGTAAAGACTGTCGGCATAATGCTAAACACATTACTCAACTAGTGCCGATTGGTCTGTAAAAATTTTACTTACTTACTTACTTAATGGTCTATGGTCGAACCATGACAGGCTTCAGCTGCTGACGTCACCAAACTTGGCTAACGAAGCATTTCTCAAACTTGTTTCGTAAGGTAGAAAAAAAAATTGCGGCACATCTACCCTCAAAGAGGTTTAAATACTGAAAAAAAAAAAAAAAAATGCAAATTCAATTTCAAGCAGATTTGGAAATATTCTTAACTATTGCAGCGGCACCCCTGACATCCGCCCCTGGTACCTTTGGGTGCCGCGGCATCCAGTTTGAGAGTCGCTGCGTTAACGTATCGTTGGTTTGGTGACGTCAGCAGCATCCCCGTCAGCTGGAGCTGGTCTTAGTAGAACACCAGCACAGAAATAAAAGTTAAAGTTCGGGAGCATTTTTTTTCCCGTTTAGTAACATACAGATGTGAATTGTGGTCTGTCCCAAGCATTAAGAAAGAAAATAGGGGCTTTTGAGCTGAAGTGCTATAGAATGATTCTCAGAATACCACAGAGAAAGAAAAGAAGAAATACTGACATCTTGAAAGATCTGAACATCAAGGAAGATTAGCTAAAAAACAGCAGCTTGTCTCGGAAATTGAAATATTTTGTTCATATCAAGCACCATGGCGGATTGGACGAAAACTAATAATAGCAGAAAGCATGTGCCAGAAAAGAGAGGCAGGGGCCGACCAACACGAAGATGGGCACAGGATATAAGCAACTCCTTGAATATGAAAGGACGTGAGGCGGGAGAGCTGGCGAGAGACCGAGTTTCTTTCTGTCAGACCGCGATGAGAGCGACGTTCTGCAAAGGACCTGCTATATAAAAAAAAATGATGACGATACACAAAGTTATCAGCAAAGTTATCCCCTTAGCAGGCAGTCTTATTTAAGAGGATGGGAGGGTGGTGGGGAACATGGAACGAACGAGGGAATACAGGAACTTTATTTACAAAGGGTCAAAAATCTGGCACCCAGGCCTGTCTTACTTCAACTCTTCCAAACACCCATTTTTGATGCTTCTATTGTATTTTATATTTTTAAAGCATGTTAAGTTCATATAGCATTTTAATACTGTGAGTATCAAGTATAATATATATATAAACACACACACACACACACAAACACAGTGAGAGAGCATACGCGAAGAGAGAGAGAGAGAGAGAGAGAGAGAGAGAGAGAGAACGAACGAACGAACGAACGAACGAACTTTATTTTCAAAGGTTTACAAGTTAGTCACGCAGGCCTGTCTTACAATCGGCCCTTCAAAACTTCCATCTTTCGCACAGCACTTGTATTTCATCAATGAAGCAGAGAGAGAGAGAGAGAGAGAGAGAGAGAGAGAGAGAGAGAGAGAGGAAGAGAGAGGGAGAGAGAGAGGGGGAGAGAGAGAGGGAGAGGGAGAGAGAGAGGGAGAGAGAGAGAGAGGAAGAGAGAGGGAGAGAGAGAGAGGGAGAGAGGAAGAGAGAGGGAGAGAGAGGGAGAGGGAGAGAGAGTGGGAGAGAGAGAGAGAGAGGAAGAGAGAGGGAGAGGGAGAGAGGGAGAGAGAGAGAGAGGAAGAGAGAGGGAGAGAGGGAGAGGGAGAGAGAGGGAGAGGGAGAGGGAGAGAGGGAGGGAGAGAGAGAGAGAGAGAGAGAGGGAGAGAGAGAGAGAGAGGGAGAGAGAGAGAGAGAGAGGGAGAGAGAGAGAGAGATGCTGGATAGTGCTACAGCAGTTCATAAAACCTTAAGTCGAAAGGATAGATGGTAGGTATTGTGTATTTTGTTTAAAAAATGCAAAGAACGTCACTCAAAACTCTAACTATTATTCTCTGGTGACGATCCCGCTGATCCCTTTAAATTGTTCACTAGTGATTTGAACGAAGCAGCCTTGAAACGATCTCTCGCCCACCGGAAAGACTAACCCGGTGAGCAAATGCCTAATAAAATCAGAACTATCAGCCGAAAATACACTAATATCGCAGCTATGCTGTAAACAGACACAACGCAATTGTTTCACTCAGTAAAACAATGAAGAAGAAAAACTCACCACCTTCAAAACGCAAGGCAAACAGCTTGACCACAGCGGTCATTTTTCCTTTGTCATCTCCTTTTCGTCGGTTATGTGGCTAAGTCGATGCGAACGCTTCGTAATGCCGAGATGCCGGGTTCGATCTCAGATGCCCTCCGACTTCGAAGTAAGCTCCCAATTAGTCGACTCTTACGACATGCTTTTGCGTAGGCAGTGGGTCTATTCTTTCCCCCCCCCCCTATAATAGGGCCCTGGGACTCACACGGGGGAAGCTTGCTAATAACTCTGCCACGGTTTCTATATTTATTAGATAATTGGGGCTACAAGACAATGAGGCAATTATAAAACATTGACGTAAAAGTAAGAGATGACACAAGAAAAAATCTGGCATGCGGTCATACATTCCTTTTGTCATCATCAGCCAATTTAGGAAATTGTTGAGAACATGATTCGACTGAGTGAATTCACTGTTTTTGGTTAGGAAATTGATGAGAATATGGTTCGACTGAGTGAATTCACTTTTTTTGGGGTTAGGAAATTGCCTGGAATTTGTCTCCGATTATTAAGAACGAGAATGCAATGACGTCTTTTGGATATTGCCGCACTGACTGTTATTTTAACGTGTAAAGTTTGATTTGATTTGATTCGATTAAGAACCCACATCACAGCACTCAGGGCACTCCCATAAGCGCTCCGTCACCATCTTTAGCAGCCAGTGAAGAGTTCCGATACTAGTAGTGCCAGTTGCATTGTGATTAAACGTCCGTCTTATCTTCCCCCTAAGCCTCGAGCATCTGCCAGAACCTCTCGTCACTCCCTGCTGCATCAATCTCACCAGACTGTGTTGATCCATCTGCTCCTCCGAACTGTACACGCTCTCACACAAGGCACTAACTACGTCAGCCTTATCATGTATCAGTATTCCATTAAGCTAAGCAGAGCCAGCCAGTCTGTCGGCGTGTTCATTTCCCAACACAAAGGTGTGCCCTGGTGAAAAAATCCAGACAATACTCCTCACCTGTGTCCTCCGCAACGTGTCAAGTTAAACCCAAGAGGATCTAGCTTGTTGTATCCGGTGTATTCTATAAGTGGCTATCCGAAAAGGTCGCACAAAGCACGAACTCTGTAGCTGTATGTAGGATCCCAAAGGATTTACAAAATGTCATCAAATCTGATTAAATATATGTTCAACACATGGAGTGACTGAGTGACTATTTAACTCAATAATATATAGAGTGGAAAAGTCACGGGTAATGAGCATACTTTGGATCTTTTCTCTAGGCTATGCCGGCGTGGTGGGTAATGAACAGGCAGACAGATTGGCTCCATCAAAACCACTGCACTTCAGCAGCCAGCACAGAGTAATAAAACTGATGTTAGCGGACACAATCTAGTTATATGCCTGTCTTAGTCAGCCGGCCAGACCCTCAGGTTACACAAAGGTGCCTCATTCTCTCCAGGCAATAATAATCTTTTAATAATCTACTAATTCCGTTGCTTGTTCCTAAAGTGCCTTGACCACATCTGCATTGTAATGTATATGTAACAAGGCTAAGGTCCAGAAGTGGACGAACAACCACAATTTTCTTCCCGAGTTAAGAACCAGTGAACGCACAGAAGAAAAAGAAGGGAGAGAGAGTGAGAGAGAGAGAGAGAGAGAGAGAGAGAGAGAGAGAGAGAGAGAGAGATGGGGGGGGGGAGGTATCACATTAGTTAAATGCCCTAATGGTTATTTATCGCTTTTCTCGTTAAATGACGCTATCTACAACTTATGCAAATGAGACGTTTTCACAGTAGAGAAGTCAAAAACATTGCTGACCATTTCGCTAACGACGAAGCAACGAAACAAATCCTGGAGAACAAGAAAATGTAATGGCACTTAATGTAATGGAATGGTAGTAGTACAGGATTTTCTGAGAAATGGTTGCGGGAGAGTGCAATAGACAATTTTCTCCTATGGGTAGATAATCTCGTTACTTAGGAATGAGTGTAACTAATAATCATAAATAAATTATGACAATCCCAATTAGTGGTATGGAAAACAAAGAATAAGGCATGTGGAAACAGATCGAGATTCAAATCGAGGCAAACGGGAAGTTTATGCAGTTTAGCCGAAACATGCTAGGCGATGAGAGCATGAATGCGGGAGAACAGTTATGAATTTCACGAAGCAAGGAAAAGAATATTTAAGTCGTGAGCTAATTAGAGAGCTTAGTCTTGTTTCCAATTGTGTGATAGTCCGGTCTTGTGGAGCTGGGAAAGTGAAAGTCCAGTTAATCTACAAGCAAGTGACAGTATGATCAAGCGTCGACCGTTGTTCCTCTTGATATCTTGGAATGACTGAACTCACACACCCACTCCCCCCCACCCACTCGGTCATTCACTAACTCAGTCACTGATTCACTCATCCACTTACCTAATCACTCATCAACAACTAACTCATAGCTCGCTCACTTTTTCACTCACTCACCCATTCACCCACTTACTCACTCACCCATTCAGTCACTCACTCAACCACTCACCGACTCCCTTATTCACTAACCTGTTATCTCATGCCCTATTTCACTTAATCACTCACTAGCTCATTCACTCACTTAATCTCTTATTCACTCACTCACCATTTCACTCACTCACTCACTCACTCAGTCACTCTCCCACTCACTAACCCACTCACTCACTGTGTAGCTCATTTACTCACTCAACCACTCACTGCTTTCCCCGCTCACTAATTTACTTCTCTCACTCGCTCATTCACTTATTCACTTGCTCATTCACGAACTCACTTCCCCGCTCACAAATCCACTCTCTCCCTCACTCACTCAAACGCTCATTCACTCCCTCACCCACTCACTAACTCACTCACCAGCTCACTAACTCACTTAACCACTCAATCACTCCCTCACTCACTAACTGATTATCTTACGCGTTCATTCACTTAATCACTCACTCACCAATTCACTCACTCAGACACTCTCCCACTCACTTACCAACTCACTTACCCACTCACTGTCTAGCTCATTTACTCACTCAACCTCTCACTCACTGACTCCCCCGTTCACTAATTCATTCTCTCCCTCGCTCATTCACTCATTCACTTGCTCATTCACTCACTCACTCCCCCGCTCACAAACCCACTCTCTCCCTCACTCACTCAATCGCTCATTCACTCACTCACCCATTGACTTCCTCACCCATTCACTTACTCTCCCACTCCCTCACTTCCCCGCTCACAAACTCACTCTCTTACTCGCTCATTCACTCACTCATTGACTCACTCATTCGCTCATTCACTCACTCACCCACTCCCTTTCGGTTCCCTCGAAGGCTAGCAGTGGAAGACCCCAATCTGTCCCTCCGGACTCATCAGATAAGACCCCCCCCCCCCCCCCCTCTAACCGCCCACAGACTCTTGCCCCGAAGACACGACAAACCAGACACGAAGACACGATGGAAGTTCTCGAGGCGGCTGCTAAATGTCTCGACAGGATGCCGAGAGCTCTTCAAGATCGGTCAGCGCCGAGAGATCACGTAGCTTTCAGGTCCGAGTCCACAATTGGCCGAACGGACGGGCACTAGAAGTCAGAGTCAACACTCTTGAGTAGAGATATGTGGGTCGAACGAAACTGAGATAGACAGAAGGTTGAGCATTGAGAAATGCGGACACGTCTCATTTACTGATTTACTTGTTCATTCACTCATTCGCCTGCTCATTCACTTGCTCATTCAATGATTCACTTGCTCATTCACTCATTCACTTGCTCATTCACTCATTCACTTGTTCATTTACTCACTGACTTGCTCATTAACTGATTTACTTGTTCATTGACTCATTCACTTGCTCATTCACTCATTCACTTGCTCATTCACTCATTCACTTGTTAATTTACTCATTTACTTGCTCATTGACTCATTCACTTGTTCTCCCTCAATCACTCACTTTTGCTCTTATTCAAACTCTTTCATTCACTCTCTCATTCTCTCACTCACCCCCTCACTTACTTACTTTTTCACTTATTCTAAATCTCGCATTCATTCGCTCCATTTGTCACTTATTCTCACTCTCTCATTTACTTCCTCCCTAACTCACTTTTGCACTTATTCTAACTCTCTCATTAACTCTCTCATTCTCCCACTCACTTTCTCACTCACTCACTGTTTCACTTACTCAAACTCTCTCATTCATTCGCTTTTTAGTCGCTCATTCTCAGTCTCTCTTTCACTTGCTCACAGCCCTGTACAATCATTGTCGCTATGGCCGTCTTAAAGCACGGGCACCTTGGAAACTTGCCTCACCCCCCCCCCCCCGACCCCTGGGCCCCCACGACCAAAGGGCAGGTATGCCAATCTGTGTATATGTTTGAGGTCGACAATTTACATTTCCTTCCGATAAGTGCTTTTGTAGGGGCCCCAACACAATGTTTTGCCCAGGGGCCTACAATGCCATAATGACGATTCTGATTTCTGATTCGCACTCTATCTATCTATCTATCTATCTATCTATCTATCTATCTATCTATCTATCTATCTATCTATCTATCTATCTATCTATCTATCTATCTATCTATCTATCTATCTATCTATCTATCTATCTATCTATCTATCTATCTATCTATCTATCTATCTATCTATCTATCTATCTATCTATCTATCTATCTATCTATCTATCTATCTGTCTATCTATCTATCTATCTATCTATCTATCTATCTATCTATCTATCTATCTATCTATCTATCTATCTATCTATCTATCTATCTATCTATCTATCTATCTATCTATCTATCTATCTATCTATCTATCTATCTATCTATCTATCTATCTATCTATCTATCTATCTATCTATCTATCTATCTATCTATCTATCTATCTATCTATCTATCTATCTATCTATCTATCTATCTATCTATCCATCCATCCATCTATCTATCTATCTATCTATCTATCTATCTATCTATCTATCTATCTATCTATCTATCTATCTATCTATCTATCTATCTATCTATCTATCTATCTATCTATCTATCTATCTATCTATCTATCTATCTATCTATCTATCTATCTATCTATCTATCTATCTATCTATCTATCTATCTATCTATCTATCTATCTATCTATCTATCTATCTATCTATCTATCTGTCTATCTGTCTGTCTGTCTGTCTGTCTGTCTGTCTATCTGTCTATCTGTCTATCTGTCTATCTATCTATCTATCTATCTATCTATCTATCTATCTATCTATCTATCTATCTATCTATCTATCTATCTATCTATCTATCTATCTATCTATCTATCTATCTATCTATCTATCTATCTATCTATCTATCTGTCTATCTGTCTATCTGTCTATCTGTCTATCTGTCTATCTGTCTATCTGTCTATCTGTCTATCTATCTATCTGTCTATCTATCTATCTATCTATCTATCTATCTATCTATCTATCTATCTATCTATCTATCTATCTATCTATCTATCTATCTATCTATCTATCTATCTATCTATCTATCTATCTATCTATCTATCTATCTATCTATCTATCTATCTATCTATCTATCTATCTATCTATCTATCTATCTATCTATCTATCTATCCATTCATCCATTCATCCATTCATCCATCCATACATCCATTCATCCATTCATCCATTCATCCGTCCGTCCGTCTGTCCGTCTGTCCGTCTGTCCGTCTGTCTGTCTGTCTGTCTGTCTGTCTGTCTGTCTGTCTGTCTGTCTGTCTGTCTGTCTGTCTGTCTGTCTGTCTGTCTGTCTGTCTGTCTGTCTGTCTGTCCCTATTTCTCACTTTCGCCATCAACCAACCACACAATGAGATAGTCTGTATTACCCTGGCCTCAAGGGAGACTACTGCTACACCGCCATCGACTCTCCTACTGCTAATTACCTCCACTCCAGAACCCAGTTGGTGACAGCGCATCCCATCAACAAAAGCCCAGTATCTCACTAACAAAAGCCCACAATCCCATCCTGTCCCATCGATGCCCGAGGAAGCAACATTGTCAGTGAAATAACACCACGACCAGCCAACATTGTCCCTGAATCCCGGGGGCACCCGAGAAGTGACGAACTCTAACGAACGCATAATTCGTCTGTATCGAATGGACACAATTGCTCTATAGCTAGGGACGAGCTGAACAGAACAAAAGTAACGGAGTCTGCTTCGTGTCAGTTATCATCATCAAGTGATGTGCCGATGTTTTTGTGTGTGGCTTCCATGATAAGTCTTTCTGGGATACGAATGTGGCAGTTTCCCCTTGCTTTCCACATCCACAATGCTTTAGTGAGTGGGTCCTCAGACTTTAGCAGCCTTTTCGATACAGGCTGACCGACATGTTATGTTATCACAATCGACGTCCCTGCACATTTGGCATTTCCATGCGTGTTCAGTCCTCCGATGCAGCAGCCATTCCAAAGTACTTCTACTAATTGTTCCCATGAAAAGCTGGTTATATTGTTTCTTTTCTCGGCCTTGAAGACGGCATAGACGTGTTTCACCATGCTTTATTCCCATATCACGCAATCGTGTTAGTGGCAGTGATTCATCATTATTCTCTACCCCAGTCCGTACAGCGTTGACGATATCTGCTCTGTCCATGCTTCTTCCTTTCATGCTTCTTAGTGCAGTCCTTGCCAGTTGGTCCGCTCGCTCATTTCCCTTTACGCCCGCATAGCTCGGTGTGTAGATCCAGGTGATGGAAGTTAAGTGCGATTTTCTACGCATTCTACGCATTCAGAGCGCATACACATGTTGCTATCTTCTGAAGCATATTCATGGAGTCTGTGTGGCGGGTTGCTCGGATACCAAAGCTAATGCTCTAGAAGCAGCGGCTATGTCCATGGTCATGCTTGATATGGTTGTCTGGTAAGCGCCGCTGTCCTCACGTATTGTTTTCCCCATTTTTTGCTGTGTATTCCCATGCTGACCTTGATACGCGCTTCACAGATCCATCTTTGTAGACGATGAAATCTTCTGTGTCTGAACGCTGATCTGTCAGTTCCCTTACTTCGGTGCCTACGGCCGCAGGAATTTAATCCCTGCAGTACCTTCCGAGTGTGATGACAACCTTAGAGATGCCATGCATGTCTACTGGTGTATTCGTCCATTCTTTTTCGTGATTGATTACGTCATGAAGATGAGCACAGGATATAAATGACTCCTTGGCTATGAAACTGCACGAGGCGGGAGAGATGGCGAGAGACTGAGTTTCTTTCAGGCAGACCGTGATGAGAGCGACGTTCTACACATAACCTTCTACAAGATGATGATGTGCCCACAAGTGTTGCCTCTCACTGTTTGTCATCTCATATGATTATAATATTAACAGATCAGGTCAGTGCTCTTATCTCGACCCTTTGTAGCCACTCATGTACAGGCTCTACGATACTGCAGAGGCCACCGGTTTTCCTCTACATTGTGAACTTCAACAGCTCCTGTATTCACCTCTCTTATGTTATCACAATAGACGTCTTTGCACACTGGGCATCTCCCTGCGTGCTCAGTCCTCCTATGCAGCAGCCACTGCAAGGTACTTCTACTGATTGCTCCCATGAGGAGCTGGTTACAAATGTCCTGTCATAACTTCGAAGATGGCATATTCGTGCTTCACCAAGCTTAACTCACCGGTCACGCAGTCGTGTTAGCGTCAGAGATTCGCCGTTATCCCCAACCTAATCCGTACATGATTGATGATAGCAACATAGCACAGATGTCTCTACATAGAAACGTGACAGTAAAACACCCCTGCAAAGTTTAGCTAAAATTTGCCACTGTTCTCCCTATCAACATGACTAAGCCATCCAAGTATTCACATCTTTTGTTTCCTATTGATCACATTCCATCAGTGGCTAACACGTTAACAGGTACACATAGAAAGCTGATGTCAGAAAGCAAGTACACGCATATACCAATTGGCACCACTGTTAAGGCATCCAAACAAAGAGACAGATTATAAACATCATATTTATTCCAACATTAAGCTATCAGTGCCAAACATGGAAACTATCTGAGGGCCATGTACACGAATTCACCGCCTGCGAGATGAGATGCCTGAGAAAAGCAGCCAACCGAACAATCCGAGATACAGTAAATAATGATAATATTAGCCAGATTGGAGAAACGACACTTGTACTAGATTCATCGAGAAACAGCAGATCAAATTATTTGGTCATCTCGTTAGGATGCAACAAGATCAAATACCATCACAAGCACTACGTCTCAGAAGATCAGCTACAAGAGCAAGAGGACGGCCAGGAAATAATGGATCGACAATATTAAAGACACTCTACGCCTTCACGGCATGACAATAGCCAGTGGCAGCCAGTGTTGACTGGATTGTACATTATTTCTGCCTATGCTGCTTAACGACAGAGGTGGTTTAAAAGGTAAAGATACAGTCGGAAGATGTGTCATTGGACACGGCTAACGATTATAAAAAAATAAGTGCGTAGCCACCAGTATGGACAGCACGCAACTCCGTAGCTACAGCGACGATCCTCCGTTTACCCCAGAGTGTTAACTCTGGTACCCATTACCTAGAGGCTGGATGAACCCAAAACCGTACGGTTTCAACCACCTGCCGTGGGCTGCAGCGAGTCGCAGCTGGATTTGAAGCGAGTCTCCTATCAACCGTCGGCTCTGTGGCTAACTCGATGCGAATGCTTCGTAATGTTGGGGTGCTAGATTCGATCCCAGCTGCGGGCCATGCGCATTGCGTTGGTTTCGACAGTGGTATCAGGGAGCCTGACCGTCAGAAAGCAAAGGCAAACTACTGGACGTAAATTTGCCTAGAGAAATCACACAACAGCCAGGGACTGCTGGGGTTGGTTATGCAACGTCCTGTAAAGGATACGCAAATAACCAACATCTATCAACCTAGCAAACGGGGTCACCAGAAGTGGTTTATGATGATGACGATGATGATGAAGATGATGATAACGATGATGATGACGATGAAGATGACGATGATGATGACAATGATGATGATGATGACGATGATGATGACGATGATGATAACAATGATGATGATGATGATGACGATGATGATGAAGATAATGATAACGATGATGATGACGATGATGATGACGATGATGATGAAGATGATGATGACGATGATGATGACGATGATGATAACGATGATGATGACGATGATGATGAAGATGATGATGAAGATGATGATGACGATTATGATGACGATGATGATGAAGATGATGATGATAACGATGATGATGACGATGATGATGACGATGATGATGAAGATGATGATAATGATGATGATGACGATGATGATGACGATAATGATGACGATGATGATGACGATGATGATGAAGATGATGATAACGATGATGATAACGATGATGATGACGATGATGATGACGAAGATGATGACGATGATGATAACGATGATGATAACGATGATGATGACGATGATGATGACGAAGATGATGACGATGATGATAACGATGATGATGACGATGATATTGATGATGATGATGACGATGATGATAACGAACACGTTCTGAAGTCTAAAAACATTTCCAAGAAAACACCTGTCGTCTGTACCTAATTTTTCTAAGCCGCTACAGACCTCCATCCGTTTCCAAAAGAACTGCCTCGCATGTCTTTCCATCTTTCCGTGCTGTCCGTTAGGAATCATTACTTTTTTTTCCCATCTGGGAGAAGGTAGTTTGTCACTCTAGTGGGCTGGAAGGTTTCGAGGCATGGTGTCATCCTTGAATGTTAGAGTTCCGGGTTCAATCCCTGATGAGGGCTGAAATTTCTTCACGTGTACATGGACTTTTAGTAATTGCACCTGGTCTCAGGGCAGTGAATTCGGACGCCCGTGTGCATTGTTGTGAACGTAAAAATCCCTTGTTTTCTTGGAAATTAAAAAGAGTAGCCTAACGGCGCCGCCAGGGCAAAAATTTGGATAGGAAGATAGATAGATTGATAGATAGATTAATAGATAACTACATTGATATATAGATAGAAAGACAGATATATAGATAGACAGATAGCTAGAGAGACAGAGAGACAGACAAATAGATAGATAGATAGATAGATAGATAGATAGATAGATAGATAGATAGATAGATAGATAGATAGATAGATAGATAGATAGATAGATAGATAGATAGATAGATAGATAGATAGATAGATAGATAGATAGATAGATAGATAGATAGATAGATAGATAGATAGATAGATAGATAGATAGATAGATAGATAGATAGATAGATAGATAGATAGATAGATAGATAGATAGATAGATAGATAGATAGATAGATAGATAGATAGATAGATAGATAGATAGATAGATAGATAGATAGATAGATAGATAGATAGATAGATAGATAGATAGATAGATAGATAGATAGATAGATAGATAGATAGATAGATAGATAGATAGATAGATAGATAGATAGATAGATAGATAGATAGATAGATAGATAGATAGATAGATAGATAGATAGATAGATAGATAGATAGATAGATAGATAGATAGATAGATAGATAGATAGATAGATAGATAGATAGATAGATAGATAGATAGATAGATAGATAGATAGATAGATAGATAGGTAGATAGATAGATAGATAGATAGATAGATAGATAGATAGATAGATAGATAGATAGATAGATAGATAGATAGATAGATAGATAGATAGATAGATAGATAGATAGATAGATAGATAGATAGATAGATAGATAGATAGATAGATAGATAGATAGATAGATAGATAGATAGATAGATAGATAGATAGATAGATAGATAGATAGATAGATAGATAGATAGATAGATAGATAGATAGATAGATAGATAGATAGATAGATAGATAGATAGATAGATAGATAGATAGATAGATAGATAGATAGATAGATAGATAGATAGATAGATAGATAGATAGATAGATAGATAGATAGATAGATAGATAGATAGATAGATAGATAGATAGATAGATAGATAGATAGATAGATAGATAGATAGATAGATAGATAGATAGATAGATAGATAGATAGATAGATAGATAGATAGATAGATAGATAGATAGATAGATAGATAGATAGATAGATAGATAGATAGATAGATAGATAGATAGATAGATACACCTCCCTGGTAACCTAATCGTTTGTTTGGAATAGAATTGCTAGATCTTGAATCAAAACGAGCCCAATTAAGAAAAGTAGAAAGGGAAAAAAAATGAAAAACACACACCAGAATTTCAGATTCCCAAATTTTTTTTCTTCTTCCTTCTCTGCACTATAATCAAGGGCATTTATCTTTTCTCAGCAAGGTACAGTGAGATTCTGCCAATAGCTGCCTTTTGTACCACTTGTGCGGTGTAGGCAGGGAGGTCTTTGAGTCCCAGTGCTGTCGCCACTACTGTGCAGGTGACGATTTTTTTGGGGGGCCCCCAACAGAAACAATCCACCAGCCTTACTGAGGTTTTGAACCAGGCTCTTGAGCTTACGAGTCTATCCTTTCAACCGTTCAGCCAGCCGCTCATCTACAGTGAGATTCAATTTGAATTTATTTCATCGAATTGCTTTTAAAAAAAAAATTTATTTTAAGTATTAAGCAGTGCATTTTTTAAAATACAACCTCAATAATTACTGTTTTCTCTCATAGAGAGGGATAACTCATTCTCCTTCTATTTCTAAAGGGAAACCTCCCTTAGTATATGTGTCTTGTGGTATTTGTGCAAAGATCTTGAACGACTAAGGACGCATAGCGATACCGTTTGGATCAGTTTGTTTAAATTTATTATTATATTGATTCTTCAGTTTTTTTGTTTTTTTTTTAACCAGAAGCCATGAGTTAACCCTTAGGCTCTGTATTATGGATATCGCAACCCTTCGGCCTTGATTCCATTATAAATACTGTAAATCTGGGAGAAATGTGGCTTTTCTGCCTACCCCCGGGCGTGAACCCGGATCACAAGGAGTTCGTCACCAGGTCACCGAGCAGTCTGGTTTAGCCAACTACGCTAGAGAGCCGGGCTTTTTCTTTAGTTAAAGCAGTGGTTCTCAACCTTCATAATGCCGCAACCCCTTAATTCAATTCCTGATGTTGTAGCGACTCTTTTATACAGTTCTTGATGTTGTAGCGACTCTTTTATACAATTCTTGATGTTGTAGCGACTCTTTTATACAGTTCTTGATGTTGTAGCGACTCTTTTATACAGTTCTTGATGTTGTAGCGACTCTTGTATACAGTTCTTGATGTTGTAGCGACTCTTGTATTCAGTTCTTGATGTTGTAGCGACTCTTTTATACCGTTCTTGATGTTGTGGCGACTCTTTTATACGGTTCTTGATGTTGTAGCGACTCTTGTATTCAGTTCTTGATGTTGTAGCGACTCTTGTATACAGTTCTTGATGTTGTAGCGACTCTTGTATACAGTTCTTGATGGTGTGGCGACTCTTTTATACAGTTCTTGATGTTGTAGCGACTATTGTATACAGTTCTTGATGTTGTGGCGACTCTTTTATACAGTTCTTGATGTTGTAGCGACTATTGTATACAGTTCTTGATGTTGTGGCGACCCCTAAACAAACAATTATTTCCGTTGCTATTTCATAACTTCAATCAAAATGTGTTTTCCTATGGTCTTAGGCGACCCTTGTAAAGGATCGTTCAACCCACAAAAGGGTCCCGATCCACACTTTGAGACCCTCTCAGTTAGAGTGTATCCTTAACTATGGGATCAGACTAGACTTTGATCAAGACATTAACGATGAAAGATGTACGTTGTAGACAGGCTGGAAACCGTTAAATTAATTACAAACAAACAAATTAAAGTTGAAGTGCTGTTAAGATCATTTCTCCTTCAGACTTCCAACTCCGCGCCAACCCACACTTACCGCCACACATCCACATGTTTTCCCCTTACCCACATTAACAGTTAACGGTGCGCAGACTATCCCGTTTCACTAATCTGCATTTCAATTGACTTGCATTTTCTTGCAGTGTTTAACGACAAATACCCCAGACGTGAAACTGGGTGAAACGACCATTTCGGTAAATGCCTTCCTGTTATCGACACAAGACCAGACAGCCCTGGTACTGACAGAGGATTCGGCTTTCTCCTTTCATCATTGGCCGGATTTCCCCCAGGGTTTAAAGTTTCACTAAAATTCAGGAAGTGTTTGCGGCATTTTGTACAAAAAGGTCAGCTCTAAGACAATGTCTCTTCATTGCACTGACTTTAGAGGTCTTCTACTACTTCTTTTCGTTCGCCCATTTGGCTAAACAATTACTTGTCTCTGGCAGTGGCGGTATCTTAGTTCTGTTTGAAACTTGAAGTATTTATGTGGCAGGATCTCCCCCAAAGATAAAATATTGGAGGCATTATTGAAATATTGAAGGCCTTATTCAGGAACCGAACCCGCGACCTTATGATCCGCAGGCTGGCGTCTAGGCGCAGCTCCCAACAAAATCGAAAGCTATAGTTACTGTGCTGGGAATCAAACCTGTCTCCTCCAAATGGCGTGTGCACCTTGCAATGGAAACAAGCGCACTAAGAACATTGTCAATTAGGCATCTCTAATGTGCCAAATGACAAATAAAAACATGTTTGACATAATATTAAATGTATGTCAATCAATCAGGTGCCGTCTCCACAATGAAGTTTGGCTGCAATGGATCTCCAACAAGCCCTGTCTCTTGCCCTTGATGTACACTCACTCATACTGCTGTTCGTCCATCTCTTGATGTTATCCTCCCACTTGTAACGCTGGCTGCCTTTTGCTCCCCTACCTTGAACCTTTCCCTCTAGGATGATCTTTACAATACTGTTATGTCTTTTAATGTGGCCAAAATATTTCGCTTGTCTCTTTTTTATTTCACCTAGCAACTCTCTTTTCATTCCCAATTTCCTCAGTACCTCTGTATTTGATAGCTTTTGTTTCCATGAAATACGACCTAATCCTTTGTATATCCACATCTCCAAAGAATTGATACGATTTTCCAGTTATGTACAATAAATGTATGTACAAATGCTTAAAAAAAAAGAATATATATATATATATATATATATATATATATATATATATATATATATATATATATATATATATATATATATATATGTATATATATATATATATATATATATATATATATATATATATATATATATACATTTATATACATATATACATTTATATACATACATACATATATACACACACATATATATATATATATATATATATATATATATATATATATATATATATTGACTGGCCCCTTTCCGACTTTCCAGACGATATTGTTATATTGAGCTATGAGGAGGCATACGACTTACAGACCTTGGCGATGGCGAGTGTGACTAGCAAGACCCGCCCGCGTTAAGAAAAGTCTTCCACAATTATAACATATGATTTCAGGACCATTGTTGTCAATATGTGTGTTTACTCTGTTTCTTCTCAGACGCTCAGCTCTCATCTTTCTTCAATCATTTCTTCCTTCATTCACATTCCCCTCCTGATGTGCTTCCTCCACAAAACTCGGTCCATGGCATTTTGTCCCACGAGTCCACCTCAATACCTGTATCATTCATGTCCCGCTTGAAAGCATCTTTACATCGTTGTAGAGATCGACCTCAACATGGTCTACACATCTTTAATTCACCATAGAGGATGTCCTGTATATATGGGTGGACAATATGTGATGAGGTGCTTTGCATGGTTTCCACGCATACAATGGATGGGGCAAGCAGAAAGTCCGTGCTACAAGTGACGGCACGAGATACTGGTGGCTGGTCGAGAAAGCGAGGGAAGCCCGAGCTGGACTCGTGGTCAGTTGGTTACCAGAAATCGTAGAATACAGTTGTATTATTAGAAGATGTAGCTCTTATGTCGTGCGAATGACCAGTGTTTGAATATGTCACAAGCGATGGAAGTGTGAATAATCTTTGGAGTATGTTGAATAAATGCAACAAAATAAACTGATAGCCTGTACAAGGAAGCTGCGTGGCGTTGTGTTATCAAACCTAGACGTTAGAGCCGTGCAGGTAGTTATGTTGCGGTAATTATATAGAGTTGAACCGTGGCGAAAGCAGATAAGTCGTAAGCCAAGGTTCATCTCACTATACATTGGGCCCTAGAACAGACAATAACTACACATAAAATACTCTGTCTCAGCACGGTCAATAACAATACAATAAGAGACAATGTTACACATACCAGCACTAGAGAGAAAGAAGAAATAAGGCCATGTTTGTCTTATATTGACAGCCAAAGAATTATATGATTCGACTGTCTAGAGAAAATGCAGACATACTAAACTTTGTATGAGACTTTTTACAGCAGGCCATCTGGGACAGCAACTGTTGAAAGCCACCGTTCACAGCGACTGTTCACAGCCACCATTCACAGCAACTGTTGAAAGCCACCGTTCACAGCGACTGTTCACAGCCACCATTCACAGCAACTGTTGAAAGCCACCGTTCACAGCAACTGTTCACAGCCACCGTCCACAGCAACTGTTCACAGCCACCGTTCACAGCGACTGTTGAAAGCCATCGTTCACAGCAACTGTTCACAGCCACCGTTCACAGCGACTGTTGAAAGCCACTGTTCCCAGCGAACATTTACAGCCAATGTTCCCAGCGACTGTTGAAAGCCACCTTTCCCAGCGACTGTTGAAAGCCACCGTTCCCAGCTAAAATTTACAGCCACAGATCACAGCGACTGTTCACAGCCACTGTACAGTTCACAGACACCGCTCCCAGCGACTGTTCATATCGACCGTTCACATCGACTGTTCAAATCGACCGTTCATAGCGACTGTTCATATCGACCGTTCACAGCCACAGTTCATAACAACCATTCACAGCGACTGTTCATATCGACCGTTCACAGCCACCGTTCATAACAACCATTCATAGCGACTGTTCATATCGACCGTTCACAGCCACCGTTCATAACAACCATTCATAGCGACTGTTCATATCGACCGTTCACAGCCACCGTTCATAACAACCATTCATAGCGACTGTTCATATCGACCGTTCACAGCCACCGTTCATAACAACCATTCATAGCGACTGTTCATATCGACCGTTCACAGCCACCGTTCATAACAACCATTCACAGCGACTGTTCACATCAACTGTTCGCAGCGACTGTTCATATCGACCGTTTAAAGCCACCGTTCACAGCGACGGTTTATATCGACCATTTAAAGCCACCGTTCACAGCGACTGTTCTTATCGACCGTTCACAGCCACCGTTCATAACAACCGTTGAAAGCCAACTTTCCCAGCGACTGTTCAAATCAACCGTTTGAAGCTACCGTTCATAACAACTGTTCATATCGACCGTTTAAAACCACCGTTCACAGCGACTGTTCATATCGATCGTTTGAAGCCACCGTTTACAGAGACTGTTCATATCAACCATTCACAGCTACCGTTCACAGCCATCCTTTCCAGCTAATGTTTATATCGACCGCTCAAAGCCACCGTTCACAGCGACTATTCATATCGACCGTTCACAGCCACCATTCACAGGCACCGTTCACAGCCACAGATTCCAGCAACTGTTTATATCGACCGTTCACAGCCAATATTCACAACGACTGTTCATATCAACCTTTCACAGTCATTGTTCACAACCATCGTTCGCCACCACTGTTCACAGCGATTGTTCAGATCGATCGTTCACAGCCGCCCTTCACAGCCATCGTTCACCGCCACTGTTCACCTCGACTGTTCAGATCGACCGTTCACAGCCTCCGTTCACAGCCATCGTTTACCACCACTGTTCACAGCGACTGTTCAGATCGACCGTTGACAGCCTCTGTTCACAGCCATCGTTCACAGCCACTTTTCACAGCGACTGAACATATCGACCATTCACAGCCACCGTTCACAGCCACCATTCACAGCCACCGTTCACTGCCACGGTTCAATTCACAGCGAATCTTTATATCGACTGTTCAAAGCCACCATTTACAGCGACTGTTTATAATGACCGTTCAAAGCCACCATTCACAGCCACCGTTCACATCCACCGTTTACAGCTACTGTTCACAGCCATCTTTCCCAGCGACTGTTTATAGCCACCGTTCACAGCCACCGTTCACAGCAACCGTTCACAACCACAGTTTAGAGCAACTGTTTATATCGACCGTTCACAGCCACTGTTCACAGCGACTGTTCATATCGGCCGTTCATAGCCACCTTTCACAGCCACTGTTCACAGCCACTGTTCACAGCCATTGTTCACAGCGACTGCTCAGATCGACCGTTCACAGCCACAGTTTTCAGCAACTGTTTATATCGACCGTTAACAGCCATTGTTCACAGCGACTGTTCATATCGGCTGTTCATAGCCACCGTTCACTGCATTAAAATATTAAATATAAGTCACCTATTTAAAACCATAAATGTAAGGTTAGTTTGCAACGACCTTTAACTGGATATGCAATATACTTTTACAGGAACCAATAAACGCGACATGCACATACAGCAGTTTTAAACCTTTTCTTATAATCAGTAAAGTGAGTCGCTCATTATTGTTGCTTACCACAATCTTTATGTAGTCAACCTTGGCTCTGGAGACACCAGAGTTTGAAATGTAGGGCCTCAACGCTAATACAGTGGGCACGAACTGTGCAGGTTAAGACTGCAATTATTGCTTCCAGAAAGAAAACGCATTGCCATCACATTATTGAACCTGAGTCCAGCAAATGATAAGCCGGCGTTCTTGCCAATCGGCCACTGGAGTTTCCATCGTTGATCTCCCCCCATCTTCGCGACCACCCCAGAAGGCTGTATCTATAGGGAACTTTAATGAGGTTTGCAATATAATTCAGTTCGTATCACAATAGAAAATTGTACAAAGTGTAGGGAAAAAAATCCAGACTGACAGAAAGCGAGAAGATAGGGAATAGTAATAACACACGCTAAATCGTTAATATTAGAGACATGACCTTTACTGTAACCCGGAAGAAAAAACCTCGACGTGACAGGAAAACTGACATTTTCTAGTAATTAGGACCGGAGCAAAGTTAATTGACGAATCAAATATCAGCTTGAGTATGGACGGGAAGTACAGACTGCGCATGTCTGACAAGGCGCCATGTCTGGACGTTTTAACATTTAACTTCGCCATATTGTCGTGGCTGGTTTTTGTTTTAGAAGTGTTAATATTGAAGAGGCGCCGACACACACACGCACACACGCATAAACACATACACACACACACATACTGGTTAGGTTCACGTTAGTCTCCCCAAGGAGAGGAGCTCCCTTTTCATTAACAAGTTTGTTGGGCTGGTCGACTTTTATGAAGGTTAAGGGTGTGTCCCGCTCTGTTGTTTGCTTTCTGTTTTTTCTTGCATTTACGTTTTTAATCTCAGAAAAAGAATGCCTGTGACATAGGTTGCAGCACTCTCTAGGGAGGTTTTTTTATGGTCAGTTTCTCTTTTTTTTTTTTTTTTAAATATACAACACTCGATATCAACGGAATCGCCGAACACCCCTCTGACCTTGTGCGAAGGTTACGGGGCTCATGAACTGTCAGTCAGTAGTGAGCTAGTGTGTATATGTGTGGGGCCTGGGAGACTAACGTTACTTGTTCCTGCATACACACACATACACTGTAAGGATAGGGAGGCTAAGAGGGTGGGGGGGGGGGGGGTCATTACTTGTGGCAAGGGGTTAAAAATTAGGCCCTTGCACATTTTCTAATTGCTTTCTTTTATAATTTCCGCAATTAATTGCCTCTATTTCTAATTGCCTCAATTTCTAATTGCCTCCATTTCTAATTGCCTCCATTTCTAATTGCCTCCATTTCTAATTGCCTCCATTTCTAATTGCCTCCATTTTTATTAACTCCATTTCTAATTGCAGAAAAATATTAATTGTAATAAATAATCGATCATCTTTATTGTTATATTTTGAATGGTTTACTGATTACAGATTTATGAATGTACATCATAGTACACCGGGCATACCCAAACCCTGTCGTGAATAGGTAACTCTAAGGTTAGTTGCGTATCCTTTACAGGACGTTGCAGAACCAACCACAGCAGCACCTGGCTGTTGTATGGTTTCTCTAGGCAAATTTACCTCAAGTAGTTTGTCATTGCTTGCTGGATGGTCGGCCCCTGATACCACTGTCGAAACTAACGCAAGGCGCATGATCCGCTGCTGGGATGAAACCCGTCACCCCGGCATTACGAAGCGTTCGCATCGACTTAGCCACAGAGCCGACTCGGTAACTCTAAGACAACACACATATTGTAATCAGTCAAGCTTTCTGGTAATCGTCCAAACTCTTCCGTGTAAACTTGTCATAGACTATCAATTATTTTTTTTTAATATGCTGCCGTCTCCGCAATAAAGGCTAGCTACAATAAACCCACCGACGGCTTTGTGAAGAATACGTTGTGAGACAAAAACCTCATTCACGGTCGGCTCGAGGTGACGGGCCGTGCTGCTGTGGTCACCGGGTCGGGCTAGCGATGCGTTAAAGCAGAGGTTCTCTAACTGGGTGTCCAGGCAGCCCGCGGTGCCGTGAGCGTATGCCATGTGGTGCCGAGGCAATAATCAAGACAAGTCGGCAAAAAATTAGGAAATTATTTTAAAAAGCATGTAGATACTTCAAAGTTAAAATGTAAGTCGTCTTCTCTCGCCTCTGTTTATTTCTTGTTTGAGAACCGATGCGTCAACTCATTGTTAGCCCCACCCGGTGACGTCAGCAGCACTTCCCGTCAGCTGAAGCTGGTTGTCCCTCATCTACGATGTGACTGTCGTACCACAGTTTCAAAGAAAAGTAAAGGACCTCGAAACCTTCATTGGGCGTATATGGCTAGACCTATGTTTTACAGACCAGTTACAGCACTAAAGCAGTCTTTCAAGCGGGAGTGGAGAAGGCAGAATGGAGATTACAGACCAGAGAGAGACAGCATCAAAAAACTCACCAGGAAAGAACAAACATTAATTTTTAGACTTCGAACTGGACACTGTGGTCTTCGAGCACACTTGTACAGGATAGGCTTGTGGAGCAGAAAGACAAACCCATGAACACATACTGCAGTACTGCCTTAACCTCTCCCAGCAAAGACTGTGGATCTGGCCCAAGGGAGCAACATTGCAAGAGAAGCTATGGGGGACCGGTGGCGACCTTAAAAGCACAATCCTATTTGTGACCCAGACTGGACTCAATGTTTAGCATGACTGATGTCGAACGCAGAAGAAGAAGAATAAACAGACCAGTTTACATACTGTGCTCGATGCGGTCCATCATCAACGTTACTTCCCAGACTCTACCTAGTACCATAAATGACTGGATCTACCTGAAAGCCAGGTAATCTACCTGAATAAGAAACAAATAAGTTCGGTTTCATAGTCTGAAAAACAACAATGTTTTTTTTTATGTTAAATTTCTTCATCAAATGTCCACGGCAAGAACTGAACGAACTACGCTAGTTTCAAACCCATTCACTTCCTGATGGGGGTTCCAGGGCCAAGCTGTAGATGGGGGATGGGAAACAAGAATAGTCTCATCGTCCCCACCGCCATCAAAGATGTTGTAAAAATCGGCTAGCTGGGAGTTTTCTTTGAAGTCGGAGTGCATCTATCTGACAATCATCATCATTATCTAGCAGGTCCTTTGCAGAACGTCACTGTCATCACAGTCTGCCTGAAAGAAACTCGGTCTCTCGCCAGTTCTCCCGCCTCATGCGCTTTCACACTCAAGGAGTCACTTACATCCTGTGCCCATCTTCGTGTCGGTCGGCCCCTGCCCTCCTTCCTGGTACCATGCCTTCTGCTATAATTTTTTTCCAATCCATTGTGGCGCTTGATATGACCAAAATATTTCAGCTTTCGAGACAGGATGCTGTTTATTAGCCAATCTTCCTTGATGTTCAGGTCTTTTAAGATGTCAATATTACTTCCGTGATGAGTGTCTTGGGATAGTTATGTGGTAGTTTCCTGTTGCTTTCCACACCCACATGGCTTTATACCACGTCCTCAGCCTTCAGCAACCTTTTCGATTGCTAGGGCAAGTGAGTACCCTGCTCTTGGATGCTCCTGCTAACAGCAGAGGGCACGCCAGAGGTGTCCACTTATCCCGGTGGATACTCGGTCCCCATAGCTGCGTTGGCCACACCGCAGTGTGTTTACTGTCCTCTACCACGTGGAGGTGCAGTTGGGGTTTTCCCTTCACTGAGTCTTGAGACCAGAATGGCATTTCCCAAAACTCTCCAGTACTTTCGGAGGAATCTGACAAGCAGGGAACCAAACATCTGCATTCAAATAAGTCATATATAAAAAAAAAAACGGATGTGCACTCAACACTCGGATACTGGAACAATACGTGGACGAACAGCCAGAACTTTCCGCCGGAGTTTACAGCCTGTGAGGGCGATGATAGAGAAGATGAAACATCGTCACAGATTTTTAAGCGAACTCTAAACTAAAATGTTTGTTATAGTTTGTTATGTGTGGAACACCTTGGTCAGTTATTCAGTAGCATGTCCTTTGCAGAACGTTGCTCTCAGAACCCTCGTCCGGAAAACTTCTCGATTACAAGCAAGATGTCCCTCGTCTAACTCACACATTGATAGCACTGGGTTGGCGTTGATATCATAGGGTTGACATTAAAAGCATAGGGTTGGCATTGATAGCATAGTGCTGACATTGATTGCACAGGGTTGACATTGATGGAGCAGGGTTGGCATTGATGACACAGGGTTGGCATTGATGGCACAGGGTTGACATTGATGGCACAGAGTTGGCATTGATGGTACATGGTTGGCATTGATGGTACAGGGTTGGCATTGATTGCACAGGGTTAGCATTGATAGCACAGGGTTGGCATTGATGGCACAGGGTTGACATTGATGGCACAGGGTTGGCATTGATGGCACAGAGTTGGCATTGATGACACAGGGTTGACATTGATTGCACAGGGTTGGCATTGATGGCACATGGTTGGCATTGATGGCACAGGGTTGGCATTGATTGCATAGGGCTGGCATTGATGGCACAGGGTTGGCATTGATGGCACAGTGTTGGCATTGTTGGCACAGTGTTGGCATTGATGGCACGGGGTTGGCATTGATGGCACAGTGTTAGCATTGATGGCACAGGGTTGGCATTGATGGCACAGGGTTGGCATAGATGGCACAGGGTTGGCATTGATGGCACAGGGTTGGCATTGATTGCACAGGGTTGGCATTGATGGCACAGTGTTGGCATTGATGGCACAGGGTTGACATTGACAGCATAGGGTTGACATTGATAGCATAGGGTTGGCATTAAAGGAAAAGTGCCGGCATTGATTTCACTGGGTTGGCATTGATTTCACATGGTTGGCATTGATTTCACAGGGTTGGTAAGAAGCATGTGTCATAGCGGAGTGCTCTTTTGGTTTCTACCGACACATGTTTGTGACTTATCCAGATTTAGCAAACTAGTGAAAATATTTTTTTTTTTAGAAAATGATATAATAAGCAAGACAAATCGTCTGCAGCTGGGATCGAACCCGATATTCTGGTAATCTTGTAATCTTGTAATCTTAGTTTCAGCTTTATAGCAAACTGGTCACCCCATAGTTGTTTCCCTCCTGTGCCAACGAAAAACACACAGAATGTTTATCACAGTCCATTGTGGAAAGATTGACAGACTGCTGTCTCAGCATATCTAGCATACATATGCATTAAAGCATACGGTAGCCATCGGAAGTGCCAACACAAACAGCCCGACATCAGAAATGCAGTTCATTATGGATGGTAGCAGAAGTCACCAACAGATCAGCAGTTGCAATCGCGATCAATTTTAATTACATAATTGCACCACCAATATTGCGACAACAGGCATCGCGCAATTTTCTGAATCTACACTTCACACCACCACGTTGGTCACTGTCGAAAAATATTCCAAATGAAATCTGCAGCTCACAGTGTCATGCCATGCATTCAACTCAGAAGCTGGGCGACGAAACTATATATTTTCAGTCTTCAAATGGAGCAAAAATTCAACGGCCACCGTCTGGCAGAAGCAAAAATTTTTTCACGTCCCAAACAGTGGCCGTGCCTAGCCTCCATTTTGAGTTCGTTCGGAACGCCTAAGCCACAGACACTGACAAAAAAAACAAATAAACCTACATTTACGATGATAAAGATTTTAACAAAAGTATAAAAGATTAGGCCAAAAGAAATAACCAGTATATTGAGATTAAATCCTTTCATGGTGATGTAATACAAACAGAAGACGTAGTGCATTGGGAATTCAAAAATCATGGTTAAGTTAACACAGAAATCTACAATACTGCTTTTATACCACAAAGTTGGAAAATAAAAACCTTCATAGCGTTTCCTAAAACACAAGCAGCAACCGAGGTCTCAGATTTCAGAAGTTTGTTTTATGAGCTGCGGAATGAAATATTAATAGAGATCATATATGGGTTTAACAGAATAAAATAGACACTCGAATTCCCGAAGAAATGTAGTTCTCATAGGAGAAATAAAATCGGGAAAAATGATTTCGGTTGAGAATTTATGTCTAAAATAGGATTGTCGACTCTTTTAATTTTATGAGGGAGTTGAGTGGTCTTGTGGCATGGTGTCTTTCTCGAGTGCTAGAGGTTCCGGGTTGAATCCCAGGTAAGGGCTAAGATTGTTTGTGCCGTTATGTTTTACGTTTGCTATATGTGTCTCATATATTGAAGAATGTAGGTTATTAAAGATGATAAAACACAGAAAAGTAGAATATTTTAGTCACTTGAAACGTCACGAAACTTTGAAGAGAACATCTTCTTCTTCTTCGCGTTGCCGGCTGTACACTCTGGTGGAAAAGTTCTGGTAGTTCGTCCACTTCTAGTCCTGTTCCAGAAACAGAGTGTCGCATGTACATCCGCTTCACAGGTCTGATTTATTTGCATGCAGACTGTTGGTTATTTGCCTCTCACGCATGTGTACTCCGACTTCAAAGGAAGCTCCCTGTGCAACCTCCGCTGCCTGCCAGGCTGATGCAGCATGCCTGAGGGATGTACGCCATACAGAACGTTCTCATGCCAAATAATGGGGTCACGTTTCATTCTACAGTACTCACTTCTAACCTGTTTCTAACTCCGGTATATTTTAAAACTTAGTTTATTTTAAAAAAATGTATGTTCCCATTTTAGTTATTTTAAATTTAAAAACAAAAACGTATTTCCTATGTTCACCAAGAGCACTAAGGCGTTATGTAGAACCTATATTGCTATATGGTAGTGAATCATGGAATGTTAATGCACAAAACAGAACAAACTCGGAGGCGATGGAGATGTGGTTTCTTTGACGAATGTTAAAAATTCCTTGGACTGCTAAAGTAACTAACGAAGATTGCTTGGAGGAAGATGATGAAAACACATCAATATAAATATATATATATATATATATATGAAGGTATACGGAAAAGACAAGCACTATACTTTGGTCATGTGATGGGAGGGGGTGGAGGTTGGGGGGGGGGGGCTTTGGAGAATATTGTGACGACTGGGAAGATCAAAAAGTAGAATCAGACTGAGAGAAATGATGACAGATTGACTGCGATGGTGGCACGGAGGGATATCATCGGCGGACCTGATCCAGACGTAACAGGACCACGACCTGTGGAGATGCATAAACGCCTACGACAAGGCTCGAGATGATGATGATAACTTTCTTCAATTACGAAATGACACAAATATAATTATAGTAGAGTTTCTTGAATCAAACAGTCTTTCAAGAAAGGCGAGCTAGTCTTACTTGTCGGCTCTGTGGCTAAGTCGATGCGAACGCTTCGTAATGCCGGGATGCCGGGTTCGATCCCAGCTGGGGGCCTTGCGCCATGCGTTGGTTTCGACAGTGGTATCAAGAAAGCCGAACGTCCAGAAAGCACTGGCAAACTACTGGACGTAAATTTGCCTAGAAAAACCACACAACAGCCAGGGTGTTGGGGTTGGTTCTGCAACGCCCTGTAAAGGATACGCAACTAAACTTATCTGACCCATAAAATGAGACCTCTGTCAACCAAAGTAAATCCCATAAGAACAGTTTTTTTGAAATTTGGCCCTTTTCTACAACTAATGAGCGGAAGATCGTAACAACAGAGATGGGATGTCTTAGGAGAGCTGCCGGTGTGACAAGAAGAGATAAATTCAAGAATAAAGAAATTAGAAGACTATGACTGAAACCAGTCATACAGTTCATTAAATTACAACCAGTGAGATGGTTTGGCCACCTGACGAGAAGGTCCTGGTACCAACTGCCACGGAGAGCCAGGCTGAAGAAATATAACGAACACAGAGCAAGGTGAAGGCCATACACACGAGCGACACCACCAGGAGCAACCTCACAGAAATAAACACCAACTTGTACAATGCATTGGAAAAACACGCACAAACGATCCTTACATCCACAACACCTCGCTTAGGTTAGTGGTGGAAGTGAAGTTTGAAGTTTTGAACAACAGACCAACATTATGGCACACGGATAGTAACCCATAAGTACTCCGTTCTTTCTTCTAACTCAAGTCTGAGTCCGAAGAAGCTCAGCACAGTGCACAAGCTCTGTAGCACCGGCGAGGATCTTGAAATACGTTGGGTAGATGTGTAACTTCAAATTTTGCCTGGGCAGCGCCGTTAGGCTACCCTTTTCAATTTCAAACTGCCAAGGAATTTTTTTACGTGCACAAAAATATACACGGACGTCTGATCTCACTACCCAGAGGCCAAGGAAAATACTAGAAGTCCAAAGCCACGTGAAAAAAATAGCAGCCCTTAGCGGGAATTGAACCCGGAACCTCTAGCACTCGAGGCAGACACCGTAGCCTCCATACTCTATGAAAAATAAACATAATGTTACGCAAAAATGTATGGTTACAGAAAAATACTGTTTTCCCTAAACTAATCTGTTTATGCGACCTTTGTGTTTAGTTTATGAATGAGTGTAAAAGCTGGATAAAGATTTAACAAAATAATGGGATAAACTGATTTGTCAGTGAAGACGCGAGCTTTGTGAAAATGCTTCAAATATATACGACGGATAAGCGAACAAACGACAAGGTGTATAAACTGGCTGGGAGAGATAAATGAAAGCTTTCAGACAGATCTACAGAAATCGTTGAATGGAGGAAATCAGCGATGTGTCGGACAATATGCGCAATATATATATATATATATATATATATATATATATATATATATATATATACATATATATATATATATATATATATATATATATATATATATATATATATATATATATTTTTAAGTATTCAGAAACCATGAGTTGTTAATCCTGTAGCTCGGTACTATAGTTATCGCAACCCTTCGGCCTTGATTCCATGATAAGTACCGTAAATCTGGGAGAAATTTGGCTTTTCTGCCTAACCCCCGGGCGTGAACCCGGACCACAAGGAGTTCGTCACCCGGTCGTCGCGAAGTCAGGTTTAGCCAACTACGCTAGCGAGCCGGGCATTTACATATATATATGAAAAGGGAAGACAGGTAATCATATATTTGTGAAGCTTA
This sequence comes from Candidula unifasciata, assembly GCA_905116865.2. Taxonomy (NCBI): domain Eukaryota; kingdom Metazoa; phylum Mollusca; class Gastropoda; order Stylommatophora; family Geomitridae; genus Candidula; species Candidula unifasciata. The sequence continues at coordinate 64,438 of CAJHNH020002615.1, read as the reverse complement.
CACATGTCGGCGTCTGTGGCTTAGGGGTTGCAAAGGCACTTCGTAATGCTGGGGTACCGAGTTCGATCCCAGCTGCGGGCCGTGAGTGTGTTTAGACAGTGGTATCAAAAAGCTGACTGTCCAGAAAATAAGGACAAACTACTTGACCAAATTTGTCTAGACAAACCACAACAACTCACCCCCCCCCCACTCCCCCCTCCCCTAATGCTGTAATTGGTTCTGCAACGTCCTGTAACGGATACGCAACTAACTTAACACAGCTGGGCTAAAACTCATATTAATGTGAAAGGATTTGAGAAAAACAATTGCCAACAAATCTGCTTTGGAAGAGGGACTTGGTTGTACGTATAATTATTATTAGTCTTAATTTGTGATTTACTGCACCCTAAATGGTACGGTACCGTACTGTTCTGTGAGAGGGGAGGGACGGTGTGGGGGGGGGGGGGGGAGAACTCGAACAAGTTCAACCTGCTGTTATACTCATGATCTGATTTATTAGCGCCACTTGCGTGGCTAAGATCCTGACATTTGCTCCAGCTTTGTGGCTTTATGTCAGTATCCTAATAGATAGACCATACCTATCTCACTTAGTCCTAATGCGCTCTTTTTATCATTGTCTTCCTAATGTTTTCCTCCAGGGGTATCCTCCTTTAGGTTAATTCTTTTTATTGTCTTGCCCTTGTGTCCTGCTGTGTGTATCCAATTCTGTTTCCTTTCAAATTGGTCAGGGATATCTCGGAAAAGACTGTGCTAGTTCGCAGCTATTCTGGCCAGGCATATCTCATAAGAGAGCGAGCTACTTCGAAACTAATTTGGTCATGTATATCTCGTAAGAGAGCGAACTACCTCGCAACTATTTTGGTCGTGCATATCTCGTAAGAGAGCGAACTACCTCGCAACTATTTTGGTCGTGCATTTCTAGTAAGAGACCGAGCTACTTCGCTACTATTTTGGTCATGCATTTTTCGTAAGAGAACGAGCTACTTCGCTACTATTTTGGTCATGCATTTTTCGTAAGAGAACGAGCTACTTCGCTACTATTTTGGTCATGCATTTTTCGTAAGAGACCGAGCTACTTCGCTACTATTTTGGTCATGCATTTTTCGTAAGAGAACGAGCTACTTCGCTACTATTTTGGTCATGCATTGTTCGTAAGAGAACGAGCTACTTCGCAACTATTTTGGTCGTGCATTTCTCATAAGAGAGCCAGCTAGCTGGCAACTGTTTTGATCAGGCATATTTCGTAAGAGACCGAGCTACTTCGCAGCTATTTTCTACACAACGTCCTTTCGGACCACCATATGTAGTTTTCAAATTGTAATTGTTTTACTTTGCCAAAAGTACTTAACACAGTTTTTAGGTGTGGCTCCGCAATTCCGGTCTTCTATAATAATACGAAAAACTCCACAGCAGGAGTCCAACGATCATCAGTAGAAAGATCCTTCGTCGACGATTGTTTAGGCCCATTACTTCCCTAGACAATCTCGGAAGGTGGGTCGACCTGGATCAGGAAGCCATGCCTCAAATCTCCCCCTGCTGCACGTCTTCGGATTCTCGGACGAGGATGCGACATGGTGACTTTGCAACAGGTACTGTGAAATTTGGTGTTATATTGTCGCTGCGTTGACAAATTAGATTAGTCTACTACCTTTACAACCAGAGTGACAAGCTTATGACTGGTTTATCTGTCAGAAGTTAGACTTTCACATTTGGCAGAGAAACACTGGCAGACACTTATGGGACACTGACTTTGAGTGATAAGAAGCTCCTGTCCACTAGGGACTCAGACCAGTCTACCGAGGCCTATCCCCTACGACGTTCCATTGCGTCGAAGCTCGAAGCTCAGTGTATCCACTGCTCAGTATGTGATTATTATGTGAAGAGGCCGCTTAAGAATCAGAAACACTGAAGTCGCAAGGTTTCACGTTAACGAGACAATGGCTCGCCCGGAAGGAGACGGGCACCAACCAGGACACATTTTTTCCTTCCCAGCCACGCGACGGGGCTTGCAAGCCGGCAGCCGGAAATTGATTGCTACTACACAAGAAACATGGAGTAACTACGACACTGGGCTACAATCTGGTATCAGTGAGACGACAAAAGAAAATATGAAGAGGTCGCTGTCACTTCCACAGTGCGACTCTCCTCCAGTGTTTCAAAGCAACGAGAACGACATTTGTCTAAACTACATCCAGCGAACATCGAACACAGAGCATTAGTAATAATATCAATAAAATAATCAGGAGCCCTCTCCACAGGTAAGGTTGGCTTCAATAAATCTCCTACTGGTTATGTCTCTTGTCTTGGCTGTACATGCTCCAAGAATACATTTCCTCGATATGTTGTCCTCCCACTTGTATCGTTGCTCCTTTGCTCTCGACCTTTCATTGCAGTATGATTTTGAACCTCGCATTGTGTCCTTTGATGCAGCCAAAATGTTTTGATGGTGTGTCTATTTTTCAAATTTCTTTCAGTAATTTTCTTTCCATCTGTAATCTTTCAGTGCAGGCAATTTGTTGACTTGCATAAAAATATTTATAATGATGACAATAATAATAACAATAGTAATAAAGAATTAAAAAAAAAAAAAAAAACAAGAACACGTTTGTTTTCTTTGTGTCTTCCCCCCTGGAAGCAAAGACTATATGGTTGTGGAAAGACTCCCGTTTGGTGTTATACGGCTTCAATACATAATTTGACTTAGAAAGTCTTGGCTTCCGAACAGAAAGTTCGGTTTCTAAACAGCCATTTCTGAAATAAAGACAAGAAAAACCGGTCCCAAGAGATGCCGTCGGAGTAACTTTTGCAAACCAGTCAATGGACTTTTTTTTTTTTTTTTAACATTATAGGTATGTTGGCCTGTAAGGAACGGATATCGCAGTCTAACTTAAGTAAACCGCAACACAACGTGTCTAATGTCTTTTAAAGGACAAAGATAGGAGATGAAAAAGAAATGTATGTGTGAGTGAGAAAGTGGACAAGTGATGGCGAGAGAGAATTCATATTCCCTGAACATTCTGAATCCCCTTCACAAATCCCAACTGATCAGAGAGAGAGAGAGAGAGAGAGAGAGAGAGAGAGAGAGAGAGAGAGAGAGAGAGAGAGAGAGAGAGAGAGAGAGAGAGAGAGATGCAAGATGAAGAGAGAGAGAATATAAAAAGAGCAAATAAAGGACCATTTTCCACGCCTTCACGCCTATTGGCCGCATAGGGCTTGACCGATATTTCATAGATCAATCATCACTTTGTTTCTGCCTTTACTTCCCAGAACTACACCTGGTACCCACTAACTAGGTCGACCTGGCAACCAAGGCCATTTTCGACAAACGTCTAGCTTAGTCAGCACCTGGAGCCACGACCTTCCGATCCCCAAGCGAGCGCCCAGCCACTACACCACGGTGGCTTCCCAAGGAGAGATAGTAAGGACCCTTCTCCACGCCTTTCTTCGTAATGGAAATATATAGATCTAGATCTATATTTTGAAAGACCAGTCGGCACTTGGTGGGTGATTTGGTCAGCACCACACCGGCCACCTTTACTTCCTAAGACCGCACCTGGTACCCACTTAAGGCTGGGTCGACCTAGGAGTCAAGGTCATTGTTGAAAAAATTCTGACTACGTCATAATCTGAACCCACCACCTTCAGATCCACAAGCGAGCTTCTAGCTGCCATACCAAGGTAGCTTCTAAAGGAGATAACCTCCCTGTGAGGGTTCCGGGGCCCTTTTATAGAGAAAAACAAGAATAGACCCACTGCCTACCCAAAAGCATGTCGTAAGAGTCGATTAACTGGGAGCTTCCTTCTAAGTCGCAGTGCATCTGCCTCAGAGGCAAGGAACCAGCAGTCTGCATACAAATTAGTCAGATCTGTAAAACGGATAAACACGCAACACTCAAGTTCTGGAACACGACTGCAGTCCAGAAGTTGACGAACAACCAGAACTTTCCGCCAGAGTTTACAGCTGGTGAACGCGAAGAAGATAAAGGAGGTATAGAGACAGAGATTAATCGTTGGTTATCCAAAGCCACAAAAAACACACAGGAAATCGCAGGAGAAAAACAAATGTCCAAACTGCCACAAAGGAAACGTTACAATTCAAAAAGACTTACTGCATTTACCCCTTTGAATTCCGTTCATAAAGAAAGCGACCGCTTTTGCCATGACAAGCAAGAATTGCAAAGCAATTAAATAAAACGGATCGCTTCATCGGGGTGTTTGGAGCGATGATTATTGTCAGTCATCAATCAGACAGACTTTTCTTTTCTGCCTAAACTTCCTAAGAAATATGTGTATTGTCTGCAAATGGATTGGAGACATAGACAAAGAGTCTGTCGATGTAAATTCAAGCATGGCAGAATCACAAAGACAAATTCAGTGAGGAACGAGTTAAAATAGGAATAGAATTCTTTTTTCAGATTTGGAGATAGATTGACGATTTGTTTTAGGGGAGAGTCAATGGATATTTTTTTGTGAATTATAGATCTGATTGTCGATATGTTCCATTCGTCGTTGCTTTTTTCTTTATGTCTTTCTATCATTCTGTCTCCAGGACTGCCTTTTTATTTTCTGACACCTGGTTAGTCTATATGTCTGTCCTCTACATTCTTTCTTACCTTCTTTATTTATTTCTTTATTCTTCCCTTCTTTTCTGGTTCCTTCCTTTCGTCATGCTTTAATTTTTCCGTTTTTTTTTTCTATCTTGTTCTTTCTTTCCCACTGTACTTTCTTTCTCTCTATCTTTCTTTTTTCTGTCTGTGTTCTTTCTTTTTTATTTCTTCCTTCCATTTTTGTTTCGTCTTCTTCATTTACTTGTTCCTCTTTTTCTTCCTTTTCATCCTCTTCTACTACTTCCTCTTCTTCTTCTTCTTCTTCTTCTTCTTCTTCTTCTTCTTCTTCTTCTTCTTCTTCTTCTTCTTCTTCTTCTTCTTCTTCTTCTTCTTCTTCTTCTTCTTCTTCTTCTTCTTCTTCTTCTTCTTCTTCTTCTTCTTCTTCTTCTTCTTCTTCTTCTTCTTCTTCTTCTTCTTCTTCTTCTTCTTCTTCTTCTTCTCTTCTTCTTCTTCTTCTTCTTCTTCTTCTTCTTATTCTTCTTCTTCTTCTTTTTCTTCTTCTTCTTCTTCTTCTTCTTCTTCTTCTTCTTCTTCTTCTTCTTCTTCTTCTTCTTCTTCTTCTTCTTCTTCTTCTTCTTCTTCTTCTTCTTCTTCTTCTTCTTCTTCTTCTTCTTCTTCTTCTTCTTTCTTCTTCTTCTTCTTCTTCTTCTTCTTTCTTCTTCTTTTTCTTCTTCTGCTTCTCTTCTTCTTCTTCTTCTCTTCTTCTTCTTCTTCTTCTTCTTCTTCTTTCTTCTTCTTCTTCTTCTTCTTCTTCTTCTTCTTCTTCTTCTTCTTCTTCTTCTTCTTCTTCTTCTTCTTCTTCTTCTTCTTCATCTTCTTTCTTATGGGTCTTATTCTTCTTCTTCTTCTTCTTCTTCTTCTTCTTCTTCTTCTTCTTCTTCTTTTCTTCTTCTTCTTCTTCTTCTTCTTCTTCCTCTTCTTCTTCTTCTTCTTCTTCTTCTTCTTCTTCTTCTTCTTCTTCTTCTTCTTCTTCTTCTTCTTCTTCTTCTTCTTCTTCTTCTTCTTCTTCTTCTTTCTTCTTCTTCTTCTTCTTCTTCTTCCTCTTCTTCTTCTTCTTCTTCCTCTTCTTCTTCTTCTTCTTCTTCTTCTTCTTCTTCTTCTTCTTTCTTCTTCTTCTTCTTCTTCTTCTTCTTCTTCTTCTTCTTCTTCTTTTTCTTTTTCTTCCTCTTCCGATTCTACTTCTTCTTCTTGATCCTCTTTTTCTTCAATGAAGAATATCTTGTGCTATATATCCTTGTCATTGAGAGTTAGAAAAAGAATTCTTGCTTGCTACATACATCCATTTTTAACATATGGTGTGATTCCTGGACAATCGGTAGGCAGGCCTAACAATTTATTGGGGCCTCAGAGATATGGTTTTACAAAAGAATGCTTAGAGTACCTTGGACACCCAAAAAAAAAAGGGGCAACCAGGAGGCTTTGAAAGAGGCTGGAGCCCGAAGACAACTAATCACAGACATCAGGAGGAGACAGTCATCTTTTTTCGGCCATGTTGTGAGAAGAGGGAAAATAGAGCATGTTGTGACTACTGGAAAGATCTGTGGAAGGAGGGATCAAGGAAGACAACGAGAAAAGATTCTTGAAAGTCTTGTTGCATGGCATGGAGGTGTTTCGGCACACGAACTGACATACATGCAGCAGGAGATCGTGGATTATGGAGAGGCATGATCGCCCACGCCAGTCGGTATGGCACCTGATGATAATAGCCGACCAGACCTTCTGGTTACACCGTGGTGCCTCATTCTCTCCAGACCATGATAATCTTGCTTTCCTACTGATTCCGAGGCTTGTTTTATTTGTTTATTATATTTACTATACAAAACTGAGTTGTGTATCATTCATAGGACGTTGCAGGGCCAAACCCAGCATATTTTGATTGTTATGTTTTTTTCACTAGGCAAATGTATATATTCAGTAGTTTGCCATTGCTACTGGACAGTCGGCTGTCGATACCACAGTCAAAGCTAAAGCATACTGTCTGCTGCAAATCGCCTGTAGCTGGGCTCGGACCAGACATCCCGGCATTACGAATCGCATCAGCACCTAAGCCACACACACACACACACACACACACACAACAAGAACCCGCCTCCAAGTATTGAGTATAAAGGGCCAGACCTATATTCTATAGACCAAACAGCACTTGGTGTGTAATGTCGTCAGCATCACGCCAGGAGCATTTACTTCCCAGGACTGTATCTGGAACCCACTCAAGAATGGTTCGACCTAAGAGCAAAGGTCATTTAAAAAAAAAAAAAAATAAAACTGGCAGGAACCGAACCCACGACTTTCTGATCCGTAGGCGAGCGTCTAGTCGCTAGACCACAACTGTTCCCCCGAGCTACATATGCGGTACATTTAACTCCATGTCCTTCATCAACATCGTTCATAAATAATGCAATTAGGAGACACAAATAAGTAGTTATGCATGCAACAAACGTCCATAAACTAGAATACACGCCCGAAGTTCCTTATTTCAGCAGTAGCTGCAAATATGCTTTATTGCATTATCTTAGCTGTTTAACGTCTACAAAACGTACTAATTTTATGTAAGACCAAGGGTTAAGTGTGAAGATGATGTATAGATGTTTACATCATATATTTTATTGTCAACATACTTATCATAATTTGTATCAAACAAACATACAGCTCGCCGTGTTTAGTTATTTTTCTTTTTAGAGTAAGGTAAATATGACGTGTATCGTCACCGTATACGTATCTGAATAGTTTAAACACATGACTTGAACACCCTAGCCAAGTCAGATGAGACAGATGTGGTGATCTTCACAGACGGGTCCGTTATACGAGGACATAAGAGTGCACGGGCATTTATAGCCTTCTCTTCAGGTAGAACAGTTAAAAAATCCCTTGGTAGTTAGAAATCGACCTTACGGCGCTGCCCGGGCAAAACATTGAGTTAACAATCTACTCAAAGTATTTCAGAATACTCGTCGGTGCAAAGGTGTTCGTGCACTGTGCTGAAATTCTCTGAACTGAGGCTTCAGTTAGAAGTAGAACGGAGCACTTATGGGTTACACCATAATGGTGTCGAATAAACATAAACATAAATGGGTAGGTAAAATTACTAATAACAGACAATCATTAACTGGTGCCTGCGCAGAATAGAGGGAATTAAATGGTATGATAGAATAACTAATGTAGAGCTTTGGGAGAGAACTAAACAGGCTCCAGTGCGCCAAGAGGTGAGAAAAAGACTCTGGCTTTGGATAGGACACACACTGAGAAAACAGGAGAACATCGTTACTAGAATGTCTTTGCATTGGAACCCACAGGGACATAGGAATATAGGAAAGGCCCCCCCCCCCCCCCCCCCCCCCCCCCAAAAAAAAAAAAAAAAAAAAACACGGAGAAGAGAGCTGGATAATGATGTTAGAAAGATGGGGAGGACATGGCGAGTGCTCCATGTAATGGCGAAAGATAGAACGATTTGGCATGAGTTGGTTGAGGGCTTATGCTCCTTTGGGGGATAGAAAAGCAGAAGAAGAAGAAGAAGAAGAAGAAGAAGAAGAAGAAGAAGAAGAAGAAGAAGAAGAAGAAGAAGAAGAAGAAGAAGAAGAAGAAGAAGAAGAAGAAGAAGAAGAAGAAGAAGAAGAAGAAGAAGAAGAAGAAGAAGAAGAAGAAGAAGAAAAAAAAATGTAGGGTGCGTAAGTTTATGTTTGGTGTTAGTTTGCCTAGTAGCTAGTAGTAAAGTATTGTCAGATAAACTATGTTTGTCTAAACCGTACGTCGGATGCTCACTGTCAGTCATGGACTATTCTTTGTATGTCTAAGTAATGTGTTGGTTCCACCATTACATGATATCTGTATGATGTGCTGTTGAGACAAAGTAGCCATTTTGATGCTACTATAAGAAATGCATTGTTTGTACCAGTGTTGTGTTGAGTTGAGTTGTTTCGAGAACCGACATACAGCACTCGGGGCATTCCCAAAAGCACCCCGTCCCCATCTTCAGCAGCCAGTGAAAAGTTCTGATACTAATGGTGCCAGTAGCATCCTGGTTAAACGTTCGTCTTGCCTTTCCTCTGAACCTCTCGTCACACCCCCCTGCATCAATCTCACCAGACTGTGGTGATCCACCTGCTCCTCCGAACTGTACACGCTCTCCTACAAGGACACTAACCACGTCTGCCTTATCACGTATCAGTATTCCACCAAGTTGTGCAGAGCCAGCCAGTCTGTGCGGCTTTTCATTGTCCAACCCACCGGCGTATCCCAGCGAAAAAATCCTGACAATACTCCTCACCCGTGTCCTCCGCACTGAAGCATGCCACTCTGCACAAAGCATTCCTGTCCTGACCTTTCCCAGCATGCTTTCTTAATCAGTTAAAATCACGATGCGCGCGCGTGTGTGTGTGTGTCGTGTTCTCTAACGAGCAGAAACCTGCATTGACCCTTCAACCTCCATTCTTAAGCTGCATGTTGTGGTATCATACGCTAGGCTCTCCTGCACCAAACTGACAATTAACTTTGGCTTCTTTTGCCTCTTGACACTGAACCCTCTGTGTAATTGATCATATCCTCTGAGCGGGCATTATCCTAAATTAATTACTTAATTTCCACCTCTGTGGCACCCGCTGGCCAGTCTCTGCATTCCCGGCTCAGTGTGATTATGACTCTACACAAGTCTGACTGTTGAGGTGGCACTTTGACCCACTCCTCTCCTCGCCAAATGTTCTCAAGGAAACAAACTTGTCTAATTGTTTCTTTTGCCTGAGCCATCCATGACCTCCCTCTTATCAGCCGCTGACCCTTAACTGCGCCCAGAGCTTCGTGCAAAGGGTGGTCTGTGTCTGAGGCTACCCTGAGATATGACTTCCCCTTCAGCACCGTGTGCCTACCTGCTACCGTCGGAAAACCAAGCTTGTATTGCATACCCGCCACTAGGGGTATCTCTGCTGCGACCCAGAATGACCTGCACAGCTGCGTTCTGTATGCGCTTTATTTGTTTGTTTTTTTCCTGTCTGATTCTTTGAGTCTGTATCAGTGTTCTGTTTCTTCTTCTTGTTTGCATTCGGTTTCGTATGCCCAGATCAGACCATCACATGAGTTGTCTCTGTGAACTCGCATGTCAGTATTAGGTCCCTCAAGGTTCCCCATAGCTTGTTCTGCACACTTTGCTCTTGAGGCCCGGTGTCTTTTCGAAGTTCTTGGTAGAGTATGCAGGTCTGCAGAATGTGCTCAAATATTTGTGGTCCTGTTTGACAGGCACACTGTGGGGTCTGTAAAATTCTTATTTTATGGATGTGGTAGCTGAGCCTGCAGTGTCCTGTTCGTAGACGGAATATTTTTGTATGATGCTTTCTGTTGACTCTGCTGATGTTATCCTGTGGGTGTTTACTGTTGCTTTGTTTTCTCCATAATTCCTTGTATTTTCACTTGATGAGTGTTCTTATTTCTGGTAAAGACAAGGAATGTTTGTCTTTTTTTTCCTTTGTTCCATTTTTTGCAAGTCTTTCTGCTTACTCATTTTCTTGTATGCTGCCGTGAGCCGGGATCCACTGAAGAACGATTTGATTGTTTTCTGAGAGTCTGTTTAGCTGGCGGGTCAGTTCTCACTTTATTTTGTCTCGTGGATCCCTCTGAGTCGCCTGGAGGACGGACATGCAGTCACCAAAAAAATTTTTTTTTTTTTTTTAGTTTTTCTTTCCTAGTGTTGTGTTTGAATCGCTTGTCCTTGCTGGTGTAGTAATTGTCCTAATATCAGTATTAGTACCCTAGTTCTAGGAGGAGTTCCCGTGGAGCGTTAGTGGGTTCGCTCCATGGCGGAGCCGGACTTTTTTTCAAAAAGTTACCCAGACTCACAGGTTGTCCCAGCCTTTAGTGGGTACCGGGTGCAGTCCCGGGAAGTGAGGCCGTCACATCACTTATCTTGTGCCGATTGGTCTTTAAAAATATAGGTCTAGCCCTATATGTCCTATACGCCTAAAGGCGTAGAAAAGGGACCTTTACTTTACTTCCTAGTTCTAGTGCACTTAGTAAGTCCCATTGTTTACCACATGTGCTGCTGCCTGGACTTCAGTTATCTGCTGGAGTCTCTATCTTTGTAAGATCTCGCCTCTTCGCTCTTCCCTTATCTGTCTTGAAGTCAGAAGACTTCCTTTAATTCTGTTTTCTTTTTCTTCTCATTTTTCCAATCGTCTAATTTTTTCTTGTCTCACTGTTATCATCATCTTATTCATTAAGACCACGTTATCATTCTCATTATTAGCTTAGTCTGTCGTCGTTTCGGAGTCGTCTAATCATAACACTCTAACATTCAAGCTCTTTTCATAAACATCATAACACTCTAACATTAAAGCTTTTTTTCATAAACATCGTAACATTCTAACATTAAAGCTTTTTTCATAAACATCATAACACTCTAACTTTCAAGCTTTTTACATAAAGATCATAACACTCTAACTTTAAAGCTTTTTACATAAACATCATAACACTCTAACATTAAAGCTTTTTCATAAACATCATAACACTCTAACATTCAAGCTTTTTTCATAAACATCATAACACTCCTCATACCACTCTAACATTTAAGCTTTTGTCATAAACATCGTAACACTCTAACATTTAAGCTTTTGTCATAAACATCGTAACAGTCTAACATTTAAGCTTTTGTCATAAACATCATAACACTCTAACATTTAAGCTTTTGTCATAAACATCGTAACACTCTAACATTTAAGCTTTTGTCATAAACATCATACCACTCTAACATTTAAGCTTTTGTCATAAACATCATACCACTCTAACATTTAAGCTTTTGCAATAAACATCGTAACACTCTAACATCCAAAGCTTTTTTCATAAACACCTAGTCTTTACCATCCGTTTGACACCTTTGTTACTTGTGTTACGCTCTTTTCCGGAAGCCGCCGTTGTTTAGCGGCAAGACGCTCGCCTGAGAATCCGAAGGTCTTGGTTTTAGGTCTTGAAAGAACTAGATTATATTTTTCTTAATTACAAAAAAGACCTTGGATACATGGTCGAGCTAGCCTTAAATGGGTATCAGGTGGAAAGTAAAGGCGGCTGAAGTGTTGTTGACTACATCATCCACTGAGTGCCGAATTGTCTATAAATTATAGGTTTATGTGCCCAATGCGCCTATAGGAGTGTAAAGGTGTCCTTTACTTTACGCGTTTGTCTCCTGTTTTTCCCTAATTTTTCCCCTTTCATGTCTTTATTTCTTGAGACACGCTCGTGTCTATTATTTCAAGACTTTTTATTTTCCTAATTTGTCTCTTCTGTCGATATCTTGTCTCAGATGTCATTGATCCCTGCCTCTTCTCTTGTGTCACGTCTTTATTTCACATGTCATGCTTTTATCTCCCATTTTAAGTCTTTATCTAAAGTTTCCCTGCTTTGTCTCTTCTGTGGAGATCATGTCACCCATGTTCCGTTTTTACCATATAGTGCCTGTTTAATGTTTCTTTGCTTTTTTATTTATTTATTTATTTATTCAGGATATGCACAGTATAGCGCCATCTTTGTCTTATAACCCCCCCCCCCTCCCCCCAATCGGGTCTCTGGGTAGTACGATCGGACGCCCGTGTGTATTGTTGCGCACATTAAAAAATCCCATGTCAGTTGTAATTTGAAAAGAGTAGCCTTAAGGCCCTGCCCGGGCAAAATTTGGAGTTTAAAGTCTACCAAAAGTATTTCAGGATCCTCGTCGATGCTACAGAGCCTGTGCACTGGCTGAGCTTCTTCTGACTCAGACTTGAGTTAGAAGATGAACTGAGTACATATGGATTTCTACCCGTGTGCCATGATGTTTGTCCATTGTTCAAACCTCAAATCCTAAACCTCAAACCTTAAACCTCAAACCTTAAACCTCAAACCTTATCTTATAAATGATGATACTAGAAGCTGAGCTTGCATGTCTCTTATTTTAGGATATAAACCTGTCCGAACATAGAAGACATACGTCGTCATCAAATTCCGTTAGTGTAACTGACTCACGGAGCATGTTGAGAAAGGTGGCAACAATCATGCTCCGTGAAGAGTGGAAAGCATCACTTCAGAGGTCCGTCTAGTTAGCATCGTTTGAATATTTTCTCCAGGAGCTGCCAGTGTGTCGGGAAATGAGCAGGCAGATAGAATGACAGGTTCTGAGCCGCTTGGTGGTGAACTGATGTTTGACAGGCTGGATGTTGTGAGGGCTGGCAGCGAGGGAGGAAAATCATCAAGAGAGCTCTCCAGGCAACCATTGATCGTGATGTGTGGAGATGCATGAGCGCCTACGCCAAATGGCAAGGCACATGATAATGATAATCATCATCATCATCATCATCATGCTTGTCGACTCCTACCTATCCTCCCTTGTACCCTGACTTCTGATATTTTTTCTCTCTCTCTCTCGAATCCGCCACGATATGGCTAACATATTTCAGCTTCTATGACTGACTGATCAGCACCTTTCCGACTTTCCAGACGATATTGTTATATTGCTCTATGAGGAGCCATGAGACCCACAGCCCATGGCGATGGCGAGTGTGACTAGCAAGACCCACCCGTGTCTAGAAAAGTCTTCTACAATTATGGCATGCAATTTCAGGACCATTGTTGTCACCATCTGTGTTTAATTCGTTTCTTTTCAGACGCTCATCTCTCATCCTTTCTGCAATCATTGCTTCTTTCCCTCTCATTCCCTTCCTGATGTGCCCTTTCCACACAACAGGGTCCATGGCATTTTGTTCCCATGAGTCCACCTCAATACCTGTATCATTCATATCCCTCTTGCATACATCTTTATATCGTAGTAGAGGTCGGCCTCGACATCTTCTTCCTGTCTTTAATTCACCATAAAGGATGTCCTTAGGGTCTCTGCCTTAGCTTCTAAGACAATATCCTGTTCGCCAATCTTTTTTTTTTTTTTGAGCTTTGAGTGGGTATCCGGTGCATTCAACAGTCTGCATACAAATAAACACAATCTGTCAAACGTATGTGGACGCAAAACTCAAGTTCTGGAACAGGACTAAAATCCAGAAAGGGAGAACAACCAAAACTGTCCGGCGAAGTCTACAGGAGGTTAACAAAAAGAGGAAGAAGCCCCACTGCTCATTTCGTCGTTCCGGATTGTGGTACTGAGAAGCTGATTATTTTGATGGTGACAAAATTAGGGGCTCTTTTCTTTTTGTTCACCACATCTTGGGGAATCCGACATTTCGTGGGGAGTTCCCTGAAAAGTCCGATAACCTACGAGTGGTGTGAAATAAACACCAACCCCACCCCTTCCCCACCCCACCCCCTTTTTAAAAGAAAATGGACTGGCCTGGCAACTCCCCACAAAATCTCGGAATCCCCGAGACAGGGCAAACCAAACGAAAAGCACCGAAGTAAGTACTTTCGCAGTTTGAACGTACAAATGCGAACTCGATCTGTCTCTGGTACGAAGTCCGTGTGACTGGTAAACATCCATCACACTTGACAGAACGTACGTCGACTGCATGAACTCACCTTGTTCTTCTGGCCTTCTCTTCCCTTGGTCTTGTGTTACTTGATATTCACTAATTTGCACTTTGTGATCTTTGATAGCTGGCGTCTGTTTTAGGGCGTTGCGAACGCGCTTCGTAATGCCGGGCTGCCGGGTTCGATCCCAGCCGCGAGCCTTTCCTTGGTTTTTACAGTGGTATCGAGAAGCTCCCTTCCCTGTCCAACGTATTTGTTTATGTAAAGGGGAAAAAGGGGGGGGGGGGAGGACGGCGCAGATGATCATACGTCACTGAGGAATAAGAAAAAGCGACCACACAGCACAAATGAAGGTGCATCAAGTAGCAAGGACAGACGACCTCAAGGGAGCACAGCTGGTTTCTCTAGACATCGGTTCTGTCAAGTGAGGTAGATAGCTCCACAGTGGAGAGCTAGTGTCCAAAGGTTGAAGTGATAATTTGTGTTTGTTACCCTTCTTCTTCTTTTTATAGTCCTTGCCGTGTGGCGTTGGTAGTCAGGTCAATCAATCCAAAATCTTCTGTCTTTTCGTACTTTCAATCAACTCTGACACAGAAGATTTTCAATGCCATGATGTGAAACCGTCAAGCATCTGCTCTCTTGGTCTCCCCCTGCCTCTCCTCCCCTCCAACTTTTCTACCGTCACAATGTAATCCAGTTTTCTCCTTCTCATCACATGACAAAAGTATGTAGATTGCCTCTTTCTGACGTGGGCAGTCAGTTTTCTTCGTGAGTCAGTTTCTCTCAGAAGTCTTCATTACTCTTTTTTATCTTTCAAGAGTATTGTCATCATTCGTCTATAAAACCACAACTTCCAAATAGGTTTTCGCTAATTTACTAACTGTCCATGATTCACATGCGTATATCAATATAGGATTTTAAAAGATTTTGAGCATTTTCTTTCACGTCCCAATTGACAAAGAACGAATGCATAAAATATTCTTCATTTTGTAAAATGCTGCTGTTGTTAGCCTTAAGAGTCAATCATGTCATGAAAAGGAGTCGGCTTTGTGGCTAAGTCTATGCGAACGCTTCGTAATGCCGGGATGCTGGGTTCGATCCCAGCTGTGGACCAGGCGCCTTGCGTTGATTTCGACAGTGGTATCAGGGGGCCGACCGTCCAGGGGCAATGGCAAACTACTAGACGTAAATTTGCCTAGAGAAACCACACAACAGCCAGGGGCTGCTGGGGTTGGTTCTGCAACGTTCTGTAAAGGATTCGGAACTAACCTTAACCATGAGAAGGAAAAAACTGGAGTTAGTAGTGATTAATGGGATAACTGGGGCTGCGTGGTCTCGATGCATGGAGTCCACCTCGAGTGCTAGACGTTCCGGTCTCACACCCCCAGTAAAGGCAGGGATTTTTTCACGTGGACTTAGTAATTCCCCCTAGTCTCTGGGTAGTGAGATCGGAATCCTTTGTGCATTCCTGCGGGGGGGAAAAAACCATGGCAGTTGAAAATCGAGTAGCCTAACGGCACTGCCCGGGCAAAATTTGGAGTTCAAAATCTACCCAAAGTATTTCAGGATCCTCGAAGGTGCTACAGAGCCTGTGTACTGTGCTGAGCTTCTTCAGACTCAGACGAGTTAGAAGAAAAACGGAGGACTTATGGGTTACTACCCCTGTGCCATGATGTTGATCTGTTGTTCAAAACTCAAACTTCAAACTTCAGTCACGTCATAAGAAGGATAAAACTGGAGTGCGTAGTGATCGGGAGTATTGCTGGGAGTTGGAGGGGGGCAAGATGCAAAGGGAAGCCCACGAGAGAAGATGATAGACAGTTTGACATAATGGCATGGAAGATCATCTGTGTCATTGAGTGAAAGCACACGAGACAGAAGGTTGTCGATCGGCATGACTACCAACGCCACACAGCAAGGAGAATCATCTGTGTCACTGATTGAAAGCACACGAGACAGAAGGTTGTGGATTAGCATGACTACTAAAGCAACACAGCATAAAGGATCATTTGTATCACTGATTGAAAGCACACGAGACAGAAGGTTGTGGATTAGCATGACTACTAAAGCCACACAGCATAAAGGATCATTTGTATCACTGTTTGAAAGCACACGGGACAGAAGGTTGTGGATTAGCATGACTACCAACGTCACACTGCATGGAGGATCATCTGTGTCAGTGATTGAAAGCACACGAGACAGAAGGTTGTGGATACACATGACTACCAACGCCACACAGCATGGAGGATCCTTTGTGTCAGTGATTGTCACTTATCACTCCTATCACGTGCCTGATTTAAGGATTTTTCCTTAAGAACCAACAGCACTCAGAAATAATTATGTTGAGTCGTTGGATCGTATTGGTCTAAGGGATGCCCCGTGGCCAATATACGCTCAACTTATTTCTGGAGTAGGGCAACTCAAGTTTTGGCACTACAAAATATATTTATAAATAATATTCCTAGGCACACTTGGCTGGACGCCCCCACTACTATAAAAAGATAGCCCCCAGGTTATGATAGTTTTCTATTATAACCATGTTAACACAGATAACACTTATTACTCACACAAATCAATGCTAAACAGTTAGAAAGGTGAAACAGGGACACCCAAGTCAGCCATGAAAATGAATGCATGTAATTAGTACAATATATATATATATATAAATATAAAATAGTGAATAGGTACACAAGATCTCAGTGGATGGATCCTAGGAAACAATGACTCGACCCAGATATTGAAGCAGCCAGATTGCCTTGAGATGGATATGAGTTCATCACTGGAATCACGAGGAGCTGTGGGAAGAGAGTATGATGGTAACTCATAGATTACTTATCCCAGTTCTTAGGTCGATGCTCCCCTCAATCCATGGTGATTCGACTGTAGTTGACTCAGGCATCTCTGTCTCTAGTTGATCTGGTACCAGTTGATTACCTCACCATCGAGGACACCGGAATTGCACAGGGACTCAACAAGTCTCTCTCACAGGTCAGGTCACAAAACTGCCTCAGAGCTCAACCAAGCTCTTGAAGACTGGTTCACTAGGTTGAGGACACAAATGTCTGCAAAGGTCCACTCGTCTTGGAGCTCACAAACACGCTCTTGCCATGTCGAGGTAGTGGCAAAAAAGGGCAGGACCTGGTTATGCTTGGTGCATAGAATGGCATGGGTTGGTGGTTATTGGCTGGACTATGATTCGTCTGCCTGATCTCTACAGAGGTCTCATCCCAAGCTTAGGAAATTTTCCAAGTTAGAACTGGAGCTATGAATGCACCAAATTCTATCAAAATTGGATATACGTCTTGACACTTTGGGATAAAGCGAAAGAATGGAGTTTTTCAAAATCAAACGCGTCACCAGGAAAAAAGTTCCCTGTATTCATGAACCAGGAGTAAACCGGTGGACAGGAATTTCTACTTAAAATACTAGAATTAGCCAACTTACAGTTGCAAGTTTGAAAATGAAGATTTATCAAAGCAACTGGAGGGTCTAGAAATTAATATTTTACCAGATAAAGGTATAGATCAATATAAGGGACTATTTACCTTTCCTGACGGGTCTAAGTTTGAAATCTTGCTGAGCACGAGGGATATCAAGTCCCAACTCGTCCACTGTGTATGGTGGCTGTTCATTCCATGACACTGATTGAAAGCACACGAGACCGAAGGTTGTGGATACACATGACTACCAACGCCACACAGCATGGAGGATCCTCTCTCACTGACTGAAAGCACACGAGTCAGAAGGTTGTGGATACACATGACTACCAACGCCACACAGCATGGAGGATCCTCTCTCACTGACTGAAAGCACACGAGTCAGAAGGTTGTGAATACACATGACTACCAACGCCACACAGCATGGAGGATCCTCTCTCACTGACTGAAAGCACACGAGACAGAAGGTTGTGGATATACATGACTACCAACGCCACACAGCACGGAGGATCCTCTGTGTCACTGATTGAAAGCACACGAGACAGAAGGTTGTGGCTACACATGACTACCAACGCCAAACAGCACGGAGGATCCTCTGTGTCACTGACTGAAAGCACACGAGACAGAAGGTTGTGGATATACATGACTACCAACGTCACACTGCATAGATGACCCTTTGTGTCACTGATTGAAAGCACACGAGACAGAAGGTTGTGGATACACGTGACTACCAACGCCACACAGCATGGAGGATCCTCTGTGTCACTGATTGAAAGCACACGAGACAGAAGGTTGTGGATACACATGACTACCAACGCCACACAGCAGAGAATAAGTGAAGTCCGAAGTCACAAACATGTTTCCTTCTATTACACATTCACGAATTCGTTAAAAAAAAAAAAAAAAGTGGCGAATCAAAAGATTTTCTGAAGTCGGATGTGAAAGGCTGAAAGGTGCAGATATTAAAGCCTATGTATAAGCCACTACGCAAACCCCCAATCTGTCTCTGAACTCTCTGAGTCCCAGGGGGTTTAGCATCACAGGCCCAAGGGGTAGTAAAGAAAGCAATAAAATCGGCACATCATCCGTTCATGGGCTTCTCGGTAGGAACCTTTGAACGTATGATGCGTTCCTAGGGGCTCAAAGAGTTGAGAAGAAAATCCGGATTAGATAAAATTAAATTAGCCATATTAGATTAGAAAAAAAATAATGTTAAATTAGACTAGATTAGATTAGATTAGATTAGATTAGATTAGATTAGATTAGATTAGATTAGATTAGATTAGATTAGATTAGATTAGATTAGATTAGATTAGATTAGATTAGATTAGATTAGATTAGATTAGATTAGATTAGATTATATTAGATTAGATTAGATTAGATTAGATTAGATTAGAGTAATGCATAGGAGCAACCAAGAGTTTTTGAAAAAGGCGGGAGCCCGAAGACAGCTTATCACAGACATCAGACGGAGACAGTCATCATTTTTCGGCCATGTTATGAGAAGAGGGAAAACAGAACATGTTGTGACCACTGGAAAGATCTGTGGAAGGAGGGATGGAGGAAGAAAACAAGAGAAGATTCTTAACAGTTTTGTTGCCTGGCATGGAGGTGTGTGGGCACACGAACTGATACATGCTGCAGGAGATCGCAGATTATGGAGAGGGATGATCGCCCACGCCAGTCGGCAAGGCACCTGATGATGATGATGATGATGATGACGTATAGCGTGTCCTAGTAGATTTCATACATAATAAGAACAAACATATCACGAAGCCTATTACAGGCGTTACTCTGTCTTTACTCATGCCCGCGCTTCATTCGTGGAAAACAGTAATCAAAATGGGTTTTTAAAACAATGTAATGTTTCCCAAGCATGTAAACTGATAGAACACCCTCTAATTTGATCTCTACTGGATATTGTCGGCTACTGCGGCTCAGGTAATGTATGGGTGCCAGGTTCGATCCCAGCTGCATGAATTGCGCTAGTTTCCACAGTGGTATCGAGAAGCCGACCGTTCAGTTGGCAATGGCAAACCACTGGACGTAGATTTCCCTAGAAAAACCACAGCAGCAAAAAATCCTAGGTTGGTTCTGCAACGTCCTGTAAAGGATAAGCAACTTAACAGGCGATAACCCAGAAATCCAGGGAGATAATAACCAAAGGGAAAGAACTGTTCTCGCACACAATAGCTCTGCTGCGAGACAAAGATTGGGCCTTGTAGTCGCTGATTTCAACAATGACGTAATTTTCTGGTTTCAACAATAGGTTCTTCGTCTGCATAGAGGCAATTTTCTTGCAAGATGTTGGTGAACAATGTATGTATTGTTCATTGGGCAATTTGAGTATGGAGATATACGTCAAAGGCGTTATTGCTTGGACAGGTTTTCGTGTCCAAAGAGGTAAATGAAAAGGTTATAAGTTCGCAAGTTGTATGAAGGGAAATTCATTGTTTGAGATAATTCTTTACAGTTAGATTATAAGAGAATGAATGCATGAAGGAATGAGAGAAGGAACGAGCGAAAGAAGAAATAACAGAAAAAAAAGGGAAAAGTAAAATATAGACGAACAGAAAGAATAAGGTAGGGTAATGTAATCAGGAAAACGTAACACATAAAAAAAAGAAATTGAACTAAAGGATTAAAAACAAAGAAGAAGACTAGAAGGCAAGTAAACCTTAGGACATACAAAAACTAGACTAAAAAGAGAATGTTCAAAAAGAATAAGAAAGAATTTGAACAAAAATTAGCATAGCGTAGGTCGATGAAAAGGGGAAAACATACCAAGGGGAAAAAAAAGGGGGAAAGAAAGAAGGAATTAAAGAGGGAAACTGGAAACTCTTGTTATCTTTTTTCGTGTGTGTGCGGCTGAAGTTGTGGTTATCTGTTGCCTGAAAAGCGGGTTATCTGTAGTCTTGGCGCATGCACCTTTTACTCTGCATGCTGGCATTTTATATCGCCTAAATTCGCGAATATCAACAGTGTGTATTTTATATTGCTTTATAGACTCCTTCACACCACACCACCACTCCCCCCCCCCCCCCCCCATCAACCCCGCCGTCTTTTTTCCCCGTTCCCATTTTGTAAGAATGATTCCCGAAGTAAATTTTCAGTAGCGTATGTTGCCTGACTGTAGTGTACAGTGCCTTGCTGGAGCATATCTAATCCAGCAGTAGCCTATGTTGCCTGACTATAGTGTACAGTGCCTTGCTGGAGCATATCTAATCCAGCAGTAGCCTATGTTGCCTGACTTCAGTGCCTTGCTGGAGCATATCTAATCCAGAATGTTGCCTGACTAAGTGTACAGTGCCTTGCTGGAGTCTAATCCAGCAGTAGCGTATGTTGCCTGACTGTAGTGTACAGTGCCTTGCTGGAGCATATCTAATCCAGCAGTAGCCTATGTTGCCTGACTATAGTGTACAGTGCCTTGCTGGAGCATATCTAATCCAGCAGTAGCCTATGTTGCCTGACTATAGTGTACAGTGCCTTGCTGGAGCATATCTAATCCAGCAGTAGCCTATGTTGCCTGACTGTAGTGTACAGTGCCCTGCTGGAGCATGTGTTATCCAGCAGTAGCCTATGTTGCCTGACCTTACAATTTGCTGTCTGGCTGTTCGTTTCATAGCTGAAGCGAATGTTGACTCACTGTAGCGTACGTTAAGTCGTTGTAGGTAGCTCACGTTGACATATGCAATTATGTTGACTCTCAGTAGCCTACGTTGATTTGTTGATGTGTGCGTTGACTTGTTGTTGTGTACATGACTTCTTGTTGTGTACGTTAACTTGTTGTTGTGTACGTTGACTTGTTGTTGTGTACGTTGACTTGTTGTTGTGTACGTTGACTTGTTGTTGTATACGTTGACTTGTTGTTGTATACGTTGACTTGTTGTTGTATACGTTGACTTGTTGTATACGTTGACTTGTTGTTGTATACGTTGACTTGTTGTTGTGTACGTTGACTTGTTGTTGTATACGTTGACTTGTTGTTGTATACGTTGACTTGTTGTATACGTTGACTTGTTGTTGTATACGTTGACTTGTTGTTGTATACGTTGACGTTTGTAGCGCACGTTGACTTCTGTAGCGTATTTGCACTTCTATAGCGTACGTTGACTGGTTGAGGCGTACACTGTCTCGTTGTAGCGTAAATTGACCTCTGTAGCGTACGTTGACTTTCTATTCTGTACGTTGACTCGTTGTAGCTTACGTTAACACGCTGTAGCGCACGTTGACTGCTGTAGAGTACGTTGACCTTTTGCAGCGTACATTGAAATGTGTAACGTGCTTTGACTTTCTGTACTGTAAGTTGACTCGTTGTAGCGAACGTTGACACACTGTAGCGTACGTTCACTCGTTGTAACGTTCGTTGACTCGTTGTAGCGTACGTTGACTCGTTGTAGCGTACGTTGACACGTTTTAGCGTATGTTGACTTCTGTAGCGTACTTTGACACACTGCAGAATACGTTGATTTCTGTAGCGTGCGTTGACTCCTTGTACGTGCGTAGCCTTACAAATTTTTCAGACCTGGAAGTACGCATGAATATTGAAAGAAACATATGAAATATAAAACCTAATGAATGACGCTTACACCTCTGGGCAAATACAATATAGATAACAGAGCGGAGAGTTTATAATTATATAAACTATCATTCTGTTACATTAAACTTTGACAGAAGTTCCCGCGGCTAGTTCGTATCACAGGCAGCAATTCCTTTAATTAAGCCGTGATTATTTAAGGGCTTTATTTCCGTTAATTTTGTTCATTATTATTATTATTATTATTTCTTTTGGCGAAATGAAATCAAGATGTCACTTAATCGATCAAGTGTGGTCTCTTGCATTGAGGAATATAAGTTAGCAAAAAAATTGTGTCTCTCCAAATGATTGTATATTCTTTCAGGTTGCTGTTAAACCGTCTCTTTTTGCCGACCTCCCAGTTGTATCCATGTATACCTCTGTATCACCTACTTTCAACTTTTCACTAAGGTATTGTTTAAAAACTTGTGTTATGCCTCCAAACATTTCTTAAATATTTCGGGATACTTTTCACACACACATACAAATTTTGGTCAACAATTCTAATTTTCTGACAATATAATTTCTCTCCAAAAAAAAACGCATTTGATAATTATTGTGTCCAATATACATGATTTATTATTCTTCAATCGACTGTATTTCCCCCCCCCCCCCACCGTGTTTTTCTTTGTGTTTACCAGGGGGCTTCGTGGTCTAGAAGCATGGTGTCAGCCTCAAGTGCTAGAGGTTTAGGGTTTAATCCCCAGCAAGGGCTGAGATATTTTTTTTTTTCACGTGGGGACTTCTAGTTATTTCCCCTGGTCTCAGAGTAGTGAGATCAGACGCCTGTGTATTGTTGCGCACGTAAAAAAAAAAAAGAAGAACGGAGCACTCATAGGTTACTACCCGTGTGCCATGACGTTAATCCGTTGTTCAAAACTTTAAAACCTCAAACAAAAATTATGTCCGCAGTCGGTTTCTGCTATCTCAAAATGACAATAAATGAGAACGAAACTGAAAATACCACAGACTTTGACTATCCAGGTTCTTTAACAAACAGCTATGAAAACTGTTTATAAGAGGCTAAACGAAAGAATTCCAAAGATTAACAATAAAAGCTTGGGTTAAGCACCAGCCAGCAAATCAAATTAAAAACTTTGAGAGCATGCATCTTTCCAGCAGCAACGAATGATGTAAGTCGTGGAGTGTTTCCCATAGTTCATTGCTTATTTCTGTGATCATCTTCACAAATTTCGTCAACATAGGTTCACATTTTTCGGTGTAGGAAATACGGAGAAGTGTCCCTGCAGCGTGGCACCCGAAAATGCTGAGTATGTGCTTCAACACTGTCAACTGTATGCTGACAACAGAGACGCAATCTGGCCTGTTCCAACCACACTGAAGACAAAACTGTATGGTAAACGAGAAGATATGGACTGCACGATAGCTTTCACAAAGGCTACCGGCCTCCTGATGTAAGTTTTCTGACAGAAGGATCGAAGAAAAAGAAAAAAGAAGACACATGCAACATGACCATAAGTGCTCCGATCTCCTCCTGGTGCTTATGTTTACAAAATGTAACTTGTATCTTAACTTAGTATTTCAAGTGGTATTCGTAGCGAAGTGGTCACGGTATCTGCCTCAAGCTCTGAAGGCGATGGGTTCGCTTTACAAACTGTTGATCTTTTCACCTTTGCAGTTTGCATTGAGATAATTGATGAGGATCACCGATGGAGATTCGGGGTTCGTTCTTTGTGCGATGCTCGGAACAGGAAACTTGCCTAGATGCTAGGCAACAAACTAAGCTATAGTGGCTAAATTAAAAAAATATTGCTATTATTAAACAATTACTATTCATATGACTTCTAGTGAATCACCAGTTTGGTTATTAGTTTTTGTTTCTTTTTGTTTTTTTCACATTCCTTTCGATATTCTGTGTGTCAATCGGCCCCAAGTGTTTTTTAAGACTAATAACTCCCATTCTGTTCTGATTTATGTAACGACGGGTGGCTCTCACATTGTTTTTCTGTCTCTCGGTTCCATTTGGTACACCCAGGGTATGCAGTCTGTTGAGTGAAAAATCATTTTCCACGAAACTAAATGCTGCACAGCTTTTATTCTCTCGTATTTCAATGATGAGTCTCACAGCATTAACTCTCTCGTATTTCAATGATGAGTCTCACAGAATTTACTCTCTCGTATGGCAATTATGAGTCTCACAGAATTTACTCTCTCGTATGGCAATGATGAGTCTCACAGCGTTTACTCTCTCATATGGCAATGATAAGTCTCACAGAATTTACTCTCTCGTATGGCAATGAAAAGTCTCACATAATTTACTCTCTCGTATGGCAATGATGAGTCTCACAGCGTTTACTCTCTCGTATGACAATGATGAGTCTCACAGAATTTACTCTCTCGTATGGCAATGATGAGTCTCACAGCATTAACTCTCTCATATGGCAATGATGAGTCTCACAGCATTAACTCTCTCGTATGGCAATGATGAGTCTCACAGCATTTATTCTCTCTTATGGCAATGATGAGTCTCACAGCATTAACTCTCTCGTATGGCAATGATGAGTCTCACAGCATTTATTCTCTCTTATGGCAATGATGAGACTCACAGCGTCAAGTCTATCGTATGGCAATGATGAGACTCACAGCGTCAAGTCTATCGTATGGCAATGATGTGTCTCACACCGTTTACTCTCTCGTATGTTTACTCAACGGGTCAACATCATGGCACACGGGTGTAACCCGTACGTTCTCCTTCTTCTTTTAACTCAAACCTGAGTTCGAAGAAACTTAGCGCAGTGCACGAACCCTGTTGCACCGTCGAGGATCCTGAAATTTAGGGTTTAAAATCTACCCAAAGTATTTCAAGCATTCCTCACGTATGTCATTGAAGGTATCTCTCCTGTCCATAAAGGGTCCATTCCTGGTAGTCTCAGTCTCAGCCAGAGCGTCTGCTCTGTCATTGCTTTTTACACCAGCATATTCTGGAAGGACTTTCCCGGTCCTTGAGGAACACAACAGGGGCTTCTGGGTGGAATAGCTATATAAAGAGTCATTCTCAGAACGGGGACAAATAGGAAAATAAATACTGACATCCTGAAAGATCAGGACACCAATTAAAATAAGCTAATAAACAGCCATATACACGCACGCACATATACATACACTCTCGCATACACACACGCGCGTGCACACACATACAAAACACGCACATATATATAAGTAAAAGTAACTAAAGGACTTATCTTTTCCAAGGTCATATCGGGCATGTAAGAATAGACACATATTTTTAGAAACCAATCGGCACTTGGTAGATTATGTGTTCAGTACCATACCGACGGCCTTTACTTCCCAGGCTTGCCTCTGATACTTACTCTAGGCTGGGTTGACCTAGGAGCCAAGGTGATTTTTTTTTAAAGTATGGTTCCGTCAGGGCTTGAACCGACGACCATTCGATCCACAGGCGAGCGTCTAGCCAATTGTGTGTGTATATATATATATATATATATATATATATATATATATATATATATATGTGTGTGTGTGTGTGTGTGTGTGTAAGTATGGATTAGGATTTGTCATTTCTGCATTATAGAGAAAGGGAATTAAACAAAGTTAACTTCACAGACAGAAAAATCTATTCATCTTTGATGATATTCTTGAGATTAAGATGGCAGCAAACTTTCGTAT
Organism: Candidula unifasciata; assembly: GCA_905116865.2. Classification (NCBI taxonomy): domain Eukaryota; kingdom Metazoa; phylum Mollusca; class Gastropoda; order Stylommatophora; family Geomitridae; genus Candidula; species Candidula unifasciata. The sequence continues at coordinate 38,744 of CAJHNH020002615.1, read as the reverse complement.
TTAGCAAAGCTCAGGCTCAATTCTTTATTTGTGGATGTTAACCCCTTTCTTCTTCTTCTGCTTCTCCTCTTGTGTGTACTCTTTCTTACGCGTTTCTTTAAGCTCATCTTCAGTTCTATAACGCTGTTCGTGTTGCTGTTGATCAATCTCTTGTGAGCTCTTTTGTTTGCTGGTCCCCCACACCCCTCTGAACCACACTCTGTCCCTATGCGACACTTGTTTTTCTTTATTTTGAAGCCCCCACCCTGTTGTCGGGAGCCCAAATATAACAGAACCTTTGGATTGAACGGGGTTTCTATGTCCTCTCCACTTATGATACTCATTCGAATGGTGGCATTTTGTGTCACCGGGTGTTTATCCTTTTAGGGTTGAATATCAATTTGCTCTGTGTCTATTAAATTTCTTCAGCGTAGCTCTAGGTATACAATTAAGCAGCACGACCATTAAATATGATTGATTTTATTAGTTGACAGCCAAACTTTCGGGTAATAAATTTAAATAGTGCGGTCATAAACTATACATTGCACAATTTATTGTCAGGCATATTTTGCTGTATCCCATCAGGTGCGTTACTACAGAGTTACGTTAACATAAAATGGAGCACAAAACTGAATAAATTCAACTGAAATGCAAATAGTTTCTTCCGGCACATCGTTTGTGTTATTTAGCCGCCGGAAGCTCATACCAAACTTTCACTAGCTAAGAAAAATGGCGGAATGCTTGTCGTCTGCTGACAATGTTGTCAGATTACAGATTAATGTTGGCTCTTTGGATTACATGCTTTGGTTCTTGGATGTTTTTTTTTTTTTTTTTTTTTTTTTTTTTTTCATAACATAATTAGCCTAATTATTTTATTGTCAGACTGTACAAATTCAAAAAAAAAAATTTTTATATATATATATATATATATATATATATATATATATATATATATATATATATATATATATATATATATATATATATATATATATATTGAACACCAACAACAGATCAAGCGGATGTAACACTAGGGACAAAAGTAATGAAAATAACAGACCAATCTACTTATATGGGTAGTAATTTTGATAGTGAAGGAAATAGAAAGAAAGAAATTATTATACGCATTGACAATATCTGGGAACAATCATATCATTAGAGGAAAATGTGTGACAGAGATTAAAATCAGAAAGATCAAGCGAAAGCTGCATTTCAGAAAATGAAAAAAACTTATGCAATAAATCGTTTCCTTTAATGTCAGAACAAGGGTGCTAAATATTACAGAGAACCTGTTCTGCTGTATGCCAGCGAATCTTGGAATGTCACTGAACAAATTAAGAAGAATTTGGAAGCAACAGAGATGTGGTTTCTGAGACGAATGTTACGAATATCTTGGACTGCCAGATTAACTAACAACGATTGCTTGAAAGAAGCTAATGAAAGTAGATCTCTATATTTAACAATAAGAAAGAGACAAACACTGTTCTTTGACCACATAATGGAAAGAAAGACATTGGAAAACATCGTGACAACTGGAAAGACCAGTGGAAAAAAAAGGATAGAGACAGACCAAGAGAGAGGATGCTGGATGGACTAAAACGATGGCGTCGAGGGATATCATCAAGAGAGCTGTTCCAGGCAACCAGGAATTGTGATCTGTGGAGATGCATGAGCGCCTATGCCAGTTGGCAGGGCACATGATTATGTTGATAATTGACAAGGCATCAACAGCTGTTAACAGCCTAAGCAAAATATGACACTCAAAATTGTATAATTTTAAAACCAAACTACATATTTTCAATTCTAATGTGATTTCATTTTTAACAAATGCAAGTGAAAGTTATGGCCTCTCGTAGTCTACAGGGGTATTTATTCCCCCAACCGACACGTGTAGGCATTCTGCTGAGAAACAACTGACCAGGCTGCTTCGAGATATCAGGTAAGTGATTTTGTGTTTCTGTATAGTATTGTTGCATTCGTATGTGCTGATAAAGGCTCAATAGCCGCATCGTTCACGTTTTGTTTGCATTTGTTATATTGTGAAGCTCTCATATATACTTTTCGTTCGGTTTTAAATCTTTTCTTGTACTAAAAACATGGAATGAAGGTTAAATGCATTCGAAAACAAGTATCTGAGGAAAGGAGTGTTAGAAAAAAAAGTGATGAATTCAAAAAGGGTGAAGAAATAAGAGAAATAGCTATGCAATCTTCAAAAATATCAGTTATGTAGTTTCCTTTAGATTCTATCTTGGGAATGCACGTGTGTTCAGAAACAAACAGGCAGAATCTGCAACTGGTTCTGCGCCATTTGGTGATTACTTATGCATGACAAGCTAGATATGACCAAGTCATTTGAGATCGAGTAAACAGGACAGAGACACAATTAGATCATTGCAATCTGTAGAGAATCTCCCCTGTTGACACACAAGCAGATATCCCGGAGTACTAAAGTTATTCTTATAACTATTTTTTGGCCAATACTATGCTATCAGTGCCAGACGTGGACACTTACATCCTCCAATTAACGTGAAATTGTGACCAGAGATGATATGCCTTAGTAGAGCTGCAGGAGTTTCAAGGAAAGACAGAATACGAAATCACGAAATCAGACGAATGCTAGAAATAAATCCTGTCTTACAGGTCATCAAAGAACAATAAATGAAGTGGTTTGGACACCTAACAAGAATGCCCTGATACTATCTGTCACAGCGAGCCACACTAAAACGTTACAATGGGTATAGAGCGAAAGCAAGACCTCGGAAAATATGGAGTGAAAACATTAAGAACAGCCTTACAGAAATAAACATCAGTCTTAATAGTGCTCTTCACAGAGCTCATCAACTAATATTACATCTTCTCCTAACACTTCGATGAGGTACAAGGTGGAAGAAGAAGAAGAAGAAGAAGAAGAAGAAGAAGAAGAAGAAGAAGAAGAAGAAGAAGAAGAAGAAGAAGAAGAAGAAGAAGAAGAAGAAGAAGAAGAAGAAGAAGAAGAAGAATCTGAAAAGCATGGTACCACGGAAAGTGACCAGGAATCTTGATGAAGCTACTCTCAGAAGGGACGCATAAAAAGTAAAAAAGTAAAGATCCCTTTCACGCCTTTAGGCGTATCGGGCATATTGGAAGAGCGCCCATATTTTTACAGACCATCAGCACTCGGTGGGTAATGTGGTCAGCATTACGCCGGCTGTCTTTACTTTCCCAGGACAGCCCATCCTGGTACCCATTTGAGGCTGGGTCGACCTGCGGCGTCCCATACCACGATAAAAATCCACGCAGCCCGCAGTGGGTTTCGATCGCGGTACGTTGGATTACGAGTCGGATTCGCAACGCCTTAGCCACGGACGCCGCAAAGGGACGCATGACTAACGTATAATCCAAATGCAACTGCCACCGCTGCATAGAAGGTCTTATGCTAAAGTTGGGAACAAAGAGCTGGTCCTAGGCTCCCAGGTTGACCCAGCCTTCAAAGGGTACCAGGTCCAACTGTGGGAAGTAAAGGCGGCTGGCGTGATGCTGACCACATCACAAACCGAGTGACGATTGGTCTATAAAATTTGAGTATAGACCTTTATGCCCAGTGTGCATAAAGGCGTGGAAAGGGGTCCTTAACTTCACTTCACTATAATGCAGCCTTTTTCCTCCCCAGAACGCTCCTCTGATTGAAGCCGTTGACACAGTGGTGGACGTCACTGGTGACTCAATGTGGTGGAGGTCACGGGTGACTCGATGTGGTGGACGTCACGAGTGACTCGATGTGGTGGA
>CAJHNH020002615.1:0-30000 GCA_905116865.2 Candidula unifasciata | reverse complement strand
CAAACTACTGGACGTAAATTTGCCTAGAAAACCCATAACAGCTAAAAAATGTTAGGGTTGGTTCTACTATGCCCTGTAAAGGATACACAACTAACTTTTAACTTTAATTTCTAGTGCATCTTAGTTGTTAAATTGTGTAACTTGTTTACTATTTGATGTTGCTCCAATATAAGTGTGTCATACAGCTATATGTTGAACAGGTTTTCCGAAATAATTTGTAGCTGTTCGATTCTCATCCTTTAGAGAGATGGTGTCATAGATGAAATTCTCGAGAAAACCAAACAAGAACACTTTGAAATGAAGCAATCCTGTCACACGAAATAGATGACATGTTGTGTCATATGGAAGATCTGGGGACAGGAGGTGGGAGGAATTGTACAGGTATAAGACAGAGAAGGTGTGTTTTAGAAAAGTGTGGGGGTGGGAGCTGTGGGAACGGGGAGTTGGTGGTATTCGTGTTATGTGTGTAAGTAGGTTAAACTTGTTGTGACACTCTGAGGTCGTTTGCGGGAAACCCAAACAAATTTACTAGACACCTGCAGAGGTTCTCATTCGGCAAACGTTAGGGTTTGAGGTTTGAACAACGGATCAACATCATGGCACGCGGGTAGTAACCCATAAGTTCTACGTTCTTATTTCTTATACCTAAGAAACTGCGTGGTCTCGAGGCATGGTATCCGCATCGAGTGCTAGAGGTTCAGGGTTCAATCCCCGGTAAGGGCTGGGATTATTTTTAAGGTTTGAAGTTTGAATAACAGATCAACATCATGGCACACGGGTAGTAACCCATATGTTCTCGATTCTTCCTTCTAACTAGGGGCAGCGTGGTCTCGAGGCATGGCATTTGCCTCGAGTGCTAGTTGTAGATACTGACACCTGTTTTAGACACTTGAAATATGGGAAATTTACCAACACAGGATTTTGATTCCACAACCTTTCCCTCATATATATATCCACATATATGGATAAAATTGCACAGGAGTCAAACCAAAACACAGATATTATAAATGAACTTCTATTTGCAGATGACCAATGTTTGTTACAAGAAGAAGAACAAAAACTACAACAACATGTTGATTCATTGCTCACTAACTGTAAAAAATTTGACATGAAAAAAAAACATCTCAAAAACTGAAGTAATGACCATAGGAAAGAAACACAGTATTGTAAACATAAAGATCAATGACATACAATTATAACAAGTTCAAGAATTCAAGTACTTAGGATGCATATTTACAGAAGATGGAAGACTCGATAAAGAGATACAGGCTATAGTTCAAAAAGCCAATGCAGTGAACTACCAACTGGCCCCACTTCTTCGTTATCCAAAGATCTCGTTACCAGCCAAACAACTGATGATCAACAGCATTTTCATCCCTACGTTATGTTATTAGTGCCAAACGTGGACAATGAACAAATCACATATGCAAAAAATAACTACGTGTGAAATGCGATGTCTCCGAAGAGTCACCAACAATACACGAAGAGACAGCGTCACAAACGTCAGCATTAGAGACAAAGTTGGAACAAGAGCATGCATGGAACATATTGAAAGACAGAGAATGAAGTGGTTTGGTCATTTAGTAAGAATGCAACCGGATCAGATTGCCTATAAAGCCTTTTACAATAGAACATCGGGAAGAAAGGCCAGAGGAAGACCCAGGAAAAAATGGATAGATGGAGTAGCTGAATACGGCCAGAAGATCCAGAAAACTGTCACTCAAATCACGCGAGAGGCACAAAACAAATATTTTAAACCACGACACTGGGCTACAACCCGGTAAAAGTGAAGAAGACAATAGATAGATAGAACCTTTCCCTGGCTTGATGAGTGACAGTGGAAGTGACAATCTTCAGAAGTTGGGAATCCCTGTATATGGTCTCTTGACTTCATTAATTCGCTGCATTTTGGCAGAGAACATGTATTACATACACGCCTTCTCTCAAGAATAACGTGTCTGTTGACTGTGGATAGCTCTACTTTCATCGACATTTGTGTCTGCAGTGATTTTGCTTTCTTAGTTAAGCCCCAGTGCAGTTATGTGTTAATGCTTGTGCCTGTATTGTTTCTGTACGGAGTCAAGTGAAGGATTGTTTTTTACACCACTATTACCATAAGCTCAGGAGGTAAAGATGTTCAGCATACCTTTATCTAAACAGTTTAACTATTGTCACAATATTTTTACTTTCGTTTTATTATTATTTTTAATACTTACTATTTTATGCCACATTATAATTTTTTTCTGTCTTCTATCAGTGGCGGTTATGCATCATTAACAATTGTATTTCAGATACTGTTTTATTCCTACTATTACTGTCAACTGTATGCTGACAACAGAGACGCAATTTGGCCTGTTCCAACCACAATGAAGACAAACATGTATGGTACACGAGAGGATATGGATTGCACGATAGCTTTCATAAATGCTACCGGCCTGCTGATATAAGTTGTCTGACAGAAGGATCGAAGAAGAAGAAGAAGAAGAAGAAGAAGAAGAAGAAGAAGAAGAAGAAGAAGAAGAAGAAGAAGAAGAAGAAGAAGAAGAAGAAGAAGAAGAAGAAGAAAAGAAGAAGAAGACTTTTACTTTCAGGAATATAGTTCTGGTCTTTCTTAATTTTATTTCATTTTATTTATTCCACATCACCTTTTTATAGTTTTTAACGGGACACCACCCCCCCCAACCCCCGATTTTTCACAGTGAGCGATGGCAGATGTAGTTTTCTCCCCCTCTGTTGTGTAGTTTAGTAGTTTAGTTGAGAAATGCCCCGGCCGAAACGTCGATTTGTGTTGTTTTGGGCACGTTGTTTTGCTTCCCCATTTCGTTACGTTTTTTAGGCACAGATCACTGGATTAATCCCATTAGCGTATAAGGCATGTTATTACATTTGTTTAGGCCAGTCGGTACTGGGTGGGGTCTGTGGTCAACATGGGGCAGTTTGTCTTTTTATCCGAAAACATCCTGGTACCTCCACGTGTGGATTCCACGGCCCCCGAGTGGGGGGGGGGGGGGGGGGTTAACTGACTCACTGCCCCGCTAACAAGCACGTCGTAAAAGGCAACTTATTGGAGATGTTTTAGTTTGAAGTCGGAGTGCATGTTCCTGAGATGCGAGGAACCAAGGGTCCGTAAACAAGTAAACCAGATCTGTAAAATGGATATGCACTCAAAATTCTCGTGCTGCAACAAATGCCTAGAAATGGACAATCGAGCAGTGGAAGAGCAGAAGAAGAAGAAGAAGAAGAAGAAGAGAAGAAGAAGAAGAAGAAGAAGAAGAAGAAGAAGAAGAAGAAGAAGAAGAAAGAAGAAGAAGAAGAAGAAGAAGACGAGAAGAAAGAGAAGACAGAAGAAGAAGAAAGAAGAAGAAGAAGAAGAAAGAAGAAGAAGAAGAAGAAGAAGAAGAAGAAGAAGAAGTCCGAAGAAGAAGAAGAAGAAGAAGAAGAAAGAAGAGAAGAAGAAGAAGAAGAAGAAGAAGAAAGAAAGGGGAAAAAAAAAAAGAAGAAGAAGAAGAAGAGAAGAAGACAGAAGACCCAGAGAAGAAGAAGAAGAAGAAGAAGAAGAAGAAGAAGAAAAAGAAGAAGAAGAAGAAGAAGAAGAAGAAGATGAAGAAGAAGAAGAAGAAGAAGAAGAAGAAGAAGAATAATCCTGGTACCAATTCGAGGCTGGGTCAACCTGGCAGCCGAGTATCAATTGTGTTTCTTAAACCCGCCTATGGCTAAGATTAGGACTGGGAGTTTCGGGTCGACAGGCCGGCGACTTGTCATTACACTACCGCCACTTCCTTACTGATTGTCTAAATGATAAAGAGAGAAAGAGAGAGAGAGAGAGAGAGAGAGAGAGAGAGAGAGAGAGATAAAGAGAGAGCGAGCGAGAGAGAGAGAGAGACAGAGATCGAAGAGGGTAGGAATAGCAATAATTAAACAAAGGACGGTGCTGCAAACAGTATTCATCAGGGAAACAACAATGTAGGTAGGTAGTTGTATCCCACCAGGACACCACACACGCCATAAACACTCGATGACACAAAATGCCACCATGCGGATGAGGATCACCCGTGGAGAGTCCCGGAAACACCTTTCAGCCGTTAGACCATATCTATGTCCCAGCTATACTCAGGGTCGCCGGCAGAAACCAGGGCGGGGCTTTCAGATGACAACAAAATTGCGTCCCACATGGGGACTACTATCACGAAAAACACCAAAAACAAAACACTGTAAAATGACCTTACAGAAGTGATTACATAGCGTTCTTAAAATTAGACAATGATGAATATATATATATTTGATTGACTGGGAGAGACCGAACCAGCGGCGACACAACCTAGGGGGACGGGGCGCTTTTGTACCTTGAGGATCCCCCCCCCCCGATATTTGTAGGAAGTGTTCCGCTCCATCTACCCCCCCCCCCCTCCCCGCAACACTCCTTTCCCATCCAAAGATATATGTTTTGCTTAAAGATTTGTTGTTTATGCGTTAAGTATTATATCCCATGTACAATATTTGATTTTCAACACATGATTATTATTAGGTACTTTAATAAGGCTTAGGATTATTGTGCCTTGCCATTCTTGCATCATTCGTAAAACGGTTAAAGGTACTTCTAAATAATTGTGAAATATGACTATTGAGTTGAGATTCTCCCTTCAACATGTGCAATATCTTAGCACTGGTAATAGTTAATATACAAAGCATCCTTTGGTTCGTGTCTATACGAATGGGCCAGCACAAAATGCAAGCAGAAATGGACGACCTAGAGTGTACCACGACCGACTCCAGCTGACGATCCGTGCTGCTGACGTCACCAGGTAGGGCTAACGATGATTTAAAGCTGCGGTTCCCAAACTGTGTGCCGAGGCACCCTGGGGTGCCGTGAGCGTATGACAGGGGTGCCGCGGCAATTATCAAGAAAAGTCGACTGAAAATTATGAAATTATGAAAGGAGGCATGTAAATATTTAGATGTTAAAATTTAAGTTGTCTTCCATCGCCCCTGACAAAAATAGTTTATTTTTTGTTTGAGAACCGCTGCGTTAATGCGTCGTTAGCCCGAATTGGTGACGTCAGTGGCAAGGCCTGTTAGCTGAAGCCGGTTGTGGGTGAATACTGAGCATCTAAATAGCACCAGAGATCCAGTCAAAATGTTAAAAGTTATAAATTAGTTGCGTATCCTTTACAGGACATTGCAGAACCAACCCCAGCATTTTGTGGCTGTTGTGGTTTTTCTAGGCAAATTTACGTCCAGTAGTTTGCCATTGCTCTCGGGACGGTCGGTTTCTCGATCATTCATTCATTCATTCAGTAGCATGTCCCTCGCGGAACCTAGCTGCCATAACAACCCTCCGGAAAACCTTCCTATCATGAGCAAGATGTCCTGCGTCTGATACACCCATCTGGAGATCATCTGCCACATCCTGCACCCATCTTCTCCTTGGCCTTCCTCTTCCTCTCTTCCCAGGCATATACCCCTCCATTATTGTTCTCTCAAGACTTCCATGACGTTTCAAGTGACCAAAATATTTCAATTTTCTTTGTTTTATTGTCTTTACTAGCCAACCCTCTTCAATATTCAGCTCTTGAAGTATGGATGCATTTGTTCTTTTCTTAACCCAAGATATTCTTAGAACCTGTCTGTAACATTTATATTCAAATGCATTTATGCGCTGTTCCGCTTGTTTAGTAAGTGTCCAGGTCTCACAGGCGTATGTTGCAATGGGAAAGATGCATGCTCTTAAAAATCTGACCTTTGTAATTCTATCTGTACAATTCCATAATTTATTCAGTGGTTCATGATTGTTATGGATTCTTGGCAAAATTTGCAGAAGGTAGTTTGCCGTTGCTTTCCTCCTGAGCAGTGACTATACTAGTCGGTGGCCATAGCCATTGTCTCTACTGATGAGATCATCTGCCTATCGCCGCAGAGTGCAGACCATAACCAACAATACCTGTCGGCTGCTCTTACACTCCATCCACCACCTGCTTCCATGGCTTCACGTAACCCTGATTGGGGGGCTAAACGGGTACTCCACCTTGCCCAAGGGTGTCCCGAAGACTAGCGGAGGAAAGGAGGCGTCTTACTTCTCCTTTGATAGGGGGTACCCCTACCCCGCTAACCCGGTTTCTCGATACCACTGTCAAAACCAAAGCAAGGCGCAAGGTCCGCACATGGGATCAAACCCGGCACAACGTCAGCGCCACAGACGCCGACGCAGTCAAATTACGAACAGGAAATTAGTTCCACAATTATGCCATCTAAATAGCAGCAGGGAAACTGTTGAAGCTTCTGGTTTTTTTTTTAACTAACCCTAAGTCAAAGATCGTGGGACAATCTAATATCTCAGGGGTGTTCAAAAATTGGCAGATATATCTTTACGTCTGCGGTCAGTTGTGGAGTTTTGTGTGTGCTTGTTTTGGGGTATGCAATATTAGTGGTAGGTTGTGTTGTTGTGAGTCTATTTCAGGCGCCGCAGCGCCTATGTACAAGTAAGAAGTACTGCATGGGGAAGCGCCTCAGGCGCAACAATTCTTGACTATCGAAACTGGGATGTTTTTGTATTTCTATGTTGGCTGGCGTTGGCTAACCCCCCCCCCCCCCCCCCCCCCCCCTCTTTTTTGTCCCTTTTTTCCCGATAAAAAGAAAGCAGTTACAAGGAGTGGAGGAATAGAACCCTGAACCGTCGCTCGGGAGCAGAAAGTGAAAATAATCACGCAAGAGAGTGGTGAGAAGACAAGAAAAGAGGCAACGATTAAACCGTTAACAGTAAGGAATAAACGACTTCCCCGCAACACAGGAGAGGTCCAGCGACCTAAGGAAGCATGAATGGCAAGGGAAGTTACTCCTGTCTTTCTCTAGAAAGTGAACAACAACGTTTATTATTTGATTTAACGACTGTTATAGTTTTTGTCTTAGATATTTGTTCTCTGCTTACCAACATCGTGTGCCTAACTGTGTGATCTCTCTTCTTGCATCCCCCAATGGTGCATGGACCCTCAACCAACTCACGCCAAGTCGTTCTGTCCTTCGCCATTTAATAGAGCTCTCCATATGTCCTCCCCATCTTTCTAACTTCATTCTCCAGCTCTCTTCTCCGTGTGTTTTTGGGCCTTCCTTTATTCCTATGCCCTTGTGGTATCCATTGCAAAGACATTCTAGTAACGATGTTCTCCTGTTTTCTCAGTGTGTGTCCTATCCAACGCCAGTGTCTTTTCTTTACCTCTTAGTCCACTGGAGCCTGTTTAGTTCTCTCCCAAAGCTCTACATTAGTTTTTTCTATCATACGATTTAATTCCCTCTATTCACTGTGTGATCGAATCATTTACTTATATCATCCTACAGGTCCATCAGAGACAATCATTTGACCAAGCTTCTATCTATATTATAGCCAATTGACTAATGGCTTATAAAAGACTTCGCTTCTTTAAGCTTCACAAAACGTCCTGTCTTGAAGTCCAAAAATCCGAAACAATCAATGAACCTGCAATGTTCTGGTCGACAAATGCAAAATGTACTACCCGTGTGAGGCGTCATCGTGGCAGATTCTACTTCCAAAGCGTGTGGTACTCTTTTCTTGTGTACACTTTAACACATACGCTTGTGACGTGTCAGGAAACGCCCACGGATGTGTCTCCATACTGTGATTATCTCCTTCAACAAGTGGAGAGGCCGAAGACTGGGCGACCGAATTTGACTTTATCTTCTTTTAAAATCTACACACGAGCCAGGGTACCGCAAATCACTGCAGGGTTTCCCATAGAAGGTGAGTTGTGTTTGCTTGTTTGTTTGGTTGTGCATTGATGTTACACTAGGCTTCCATCTGGACCTACCGTGACGCTGGTTTCCCCTTTCCTAATAGCGAGGCGAACTTGAGATTTCGAGAGGTGACCGGTTCGATTTCCGGCACAGGAATTGCACCTTTCGATTATTATGATGTCCAGTCGGGTTTTCGGCTATCTTCCGAATAACAATCCCAAATTATCGAGAAAAAAAATATACCCTAACAGAGCCTCAGTCACGTGTCAATTTCGCACTTCCGGCAACTTAAATTGGGCACTTCCCGCGACTTGCGCCACCGCTGAGAGTATCCCGACGCCGCTCATGCGGCGTGGATTGGGGCTAAACACGTCCGGCTGTATATAAATAGAGAAGGCCGTGGGGCTAAACTAGATGGCTGCTGGGACTCACGAGCAGCAACTACCGCATCTCCTGCAGCTTCCTTTATTTCATTTGCTCGTGAATCCCAGCCATCTAGTTTAGCCTCAATCCACGCCGCGTGAGCGGCGTCTGAGATACTCTCGGCGATGGCGGTATAGTCCCCTGAAGTACGCAATTTGGCGGTGGCGGTCTAGTCCCCGGAAGTGCGCAATTGATACGTGACTGAGGCTCTGTTAGGGTATATTTTCTGCCTCGATAATCTGGGACCGTTATTTGGAAGATAGCCGGTTTTTTCTATCTTTCCACTTCTTTTGATGAGTGCCGATGAAAAAATTGCCTGTTTGTTTATTATATATAATATGAAGCCTGTCAGCACCTTCACAATTATTATGGGATGGATGCCTTTACTGACTTATGTCGACAAACAATAGTAATAAAAAAAAGAATAGCAATAATTATAATAATTATAATCTTAGCGTTTACTGGCTGAACACTCTGGCGGAAGGTTCTGTGTGTTCGACCACTTCTGGACTTTGCGTTTAATCCAAACATGAGGTTTTCGTGCACATCCGTTTTTCACTTCTGGTGTGCGTATTCATTGTTTAAAGCCATGGTTTTCATTGATAAGGGGGGGGCGGGGGTGGGGAGGGAATGCAATATCCATTTATGGGGAGCGTCAAGCAATTATGAAACTGAATTTGTGCTTGAATGATCTGAAATATGAACATTTTGTTTCTGCAGTTTAATTATGAAACTGAATTTGTGCTTGAATGATCTGAAATATGAACATTTTGTTTCTGCAGTTTAATTATAAAAAATATGTTTGTAATTTACGCTGAGAGCGTTCTCAGTTTTGCCCTTTCCAGCAAGAATTAATAACTTTAGTCTTTTTAGCCCTAATGCTGAATGAAAATCTTCAGACTCCAGAGCCCTACTGCTGAATGAAAATCTTTAGATTCCAGAGCCCTAATGCTGAATGAAAATCTTTAGATTCTAGAGCCCTAATGCTGAATGAAAATCTTTAGATTCCAGAGCCCTAATGCTGAATGAAAATCTTTAGATTCTAGAGCCCTAATGCTCAATGAAAATCTTTAGATTTCGGAGCCCTAATGCTGAATGAAAATCTTTAGATTCCGGACCCCTAATGCTGAATGAAAATCTTTAGACGTGAGAGCCCTAATGCTGAATGAAAATCTTTAGATTCCAGAGCTCTAATGCTGAATTAAAATCTTTAGATTCTAGAGCCCTAATGCTGAATGAAAATATTTAGATTCCGGAGCCCTAATGCTGAATGAAAATCAGTAGACTCCGGAGCCCTAATGCTGAATAAAAATCTTTATACATCTGAGCCCTAATGCTGAAAATCTTTAGACTTCTGAACCCTAATGCTGAATTAAAATCTTTAGACTCCGGAGCCCTAATTAAGGTTGAAAATAGTCAGATTCCGGAGCAATAATGATGGGAGAAATCCTCCTTCCCTCAGTTTTGAGGACTGAACACGGGTCGGTGTCTAGACAGGCAAGTGTACTGATGCCACGTCGGCACTAGAACTTTTCTTCTTTTTCTTCTTCTTCTTCTTCTTCTTCTTCTTCTTCTTCTTCTTCTTCTTCTTCTTCTTCTTCTTCTTCTTCTTCTTCTTCTTCTTCTTCTTCTTCTTCTTTTTCTTCTTCTTCTTCTTCTTCTTCTTCTTCTTCTTCTTCTTCTTCTTCTTCTTCTTCTTCTTCTTCTTCTTCTTCTTGTTCACCAGCTGTAAACTCTGGCGGAAAGTTCTGGTTGTTCATCCACTTCTGAATTCCAGTCGTGTTCCAGAACCTGAGTGTTGCGTGTGCATCCGTTTTATAGATCTGACTCATTTGTATGCAGACTGCTAGTTCCTTGACTCTCAGGCAAATGCAATCTTTCTTCAAAGGAAGCTCCCAATAAGTCGACTCTTACGACATGCTTTTGGGTAGCCAGTGGGTCTATTCTTGTTTTTCCCACAACTGGGCCCCGGAACCCACACGGGAAGCACTATAATTAATTGTGGCTGTTCATTTTGTTATAGAAAGGGACACAACTAACGATTCTTTTCAGATAAATTTGTATGGTATGTATTACTTCCCTTGGTTTACTACTTTTTCTAATTCCTTTTTGCGTTTTCTTTTCTTTTCTAGTTTTCTCGCTCTAAGATTGCAGACTGTACGATTTACATCTCAATGAGAATTAAACAGCCACACATGACAGGAAACCCGTTCAATTGCACAGCCATGTAAAAGAAAATGTAAAGGACCCTTTTCCATGCCTTCAGGTCTTTTTAGGCATATAGGGCTAGACCTATATTATGTAGACCATTCGTCACTCTGTGGGTTATGTGGTCAACGTCCTTTTACTTCATAGGACTATACCTGGTACCCACTCAAAGCTGGGTCGACCTGGGAGACAAAGTCATTTTTTTTTAAATGCCGGCTTCTCAAGGCCCGAACCCACGACCTTTCGATCCGCCGGTAGCCAGGTAAAAAGTAAAGTTCCCTTTTCACGCCTTTCGGCGCATCGGGCATATGGGCAGAGCGTCCCATATTTTAACAGACCATCAGCACTCTGTGGGTAATGTGGTCAGCATTACGCAGGCTGTCTTTACTTTCCCAGGACAGCCCATCCTGGTACCCATTTTAGGCTGGGTCGACCTGCGACGTCTCATACCACGACAAAAATCCACGCAGCCTGCAGTGGGTTTCGATCGCGGTATACTGGCTTACGAGTCGAACTCGCAACGCCTTAGCCACGGAGTAGCACAGTTATACTGGAGCACCACAAAACGTTTAGAAAGTGCTTATACTCCAGTGTGTGTGTGTGTGGGGGGGGGAGGGGGGTATATGCAAATAACCGTCTTTACACAGATGGATCTGTTGTTGGCAACGTGAGAAGATCTTGGGCTTTCACGGCTCAGGCTGGGGTTAGAGTTGTGAAGCAAGGTTCTGTTGCTGTTGCCTTGACCACATGTAGTCTGACTATAGAGGTCATGGCAGTGACCAAAGCAATAACATGGCTGGAGACAGAGACCTTGCTCCGCGCATCCTTTTTCAGTGACTCAATGAGTTTGCTTAGGAAAATAGAAAAGGAATGGATCCTAAGACAGTGGCTGGAGTCTCTAAACCGGTCAGTTTCACATTTGTGCCAGATCACGTAGGCGTTCAAGGAAATAATCAAGCTGATCGGCTTGCATGGTAAAGCTTCTGTTTAGGGTGGACGAACAATGGACCGGGCAGATATTCTGAATGCTTTACGAGAAGTAAGACTTTTGAAAGAAACAAGTGATGACTACGAATCTCCAGCAATGACCAGACTGTAAGAAAAAGATGTTAAAAGGGGTGTGGCCAGACAAGAGCACAGTGCAGGAAAGCCAGAGAAGAACAAGAAACAAACAAAGAAGTTTTTTCGTGAACCGCTACACGCTGCAGGATTTACTAAGGTGGGGATCCGAGCAATTATGGACTGAATGGTTCGTTGTGCAATAAGAATAATATGTCTACTGACCGACCAACTAACTAAGTGACTGACTGACTGACTGACTAGCGAACTAACTGACTGACTGACTAGCGAACTAACTGACTGACTGACTGACTAGCTAACTAACTGACTGACTGACTTACTGACTGACTGACTGACTGACTAATTGACTGACTGACTGACTAGCTAACTGACTGACTGACTGACTAACTAGCTAACTAACTGACTGACTGACAAACTAACTAGCTAACTAACTGACTGACTGACTGACTGACTGACTAGCTAACTAACTGACTGACTGACTGACTGACTAGAGAACTAACTAACTGACTGACTGACTGATTTACTGACTTACTGACTAACTAACTAACTTACTGACTGACTAGCTAACTAACTGACTGACTGACTTACTCACTGACTGACCGATGACTAACTGACTGACTAACTACCTAACTAACTAATTGACAACTAACTGAGTAACTAACAAACTAACCGTCTGTACGCATTTACTTCCTATTGCTCTTATCTGCCGGTGCCTTATTAAAACAGTAAACGACATTTTTCTCGCTAGTGACAAATTTGGCATGTGATCATGTGCTCATATTTTTACAAACCGTACAGGACTTACTGGGTTAAACTCTCAACTTCACGTTTGCCGCAATTTTTTTCGACGGCGACGAAGGTAACCCACCAGGACATCACACAAGCAACAAACACCCGATGACACAAAGTGCCACCATGCGGATGAGGATCACCCGTGGAGAGGTCCCAGAAACTCCTTTCAGCCGTTATGCCTTTTCCATGGCTAGACAATAGTTATGCCCCGGCTATATTTAGGGCCCCCGGCAGAAGCCAGGATGGGGGTTTCGAATTTAAAAAAAAAAATATTGCAACCCACATGGGGAGAAGTTAAAGATCTACTTAACTGAAGAACTGACTGACTGACTTTCTACCCCACCAGGACATCACACAAGCGACAAACACCCGATGACACAAAGTGATACCATGCGGATGAGGATCACCGTGGAGAGGTCCCAGAAACCGCGTTTAGACACTTGGCCATATTGATGGCCTGCCTATATTGCGGCCCCTGGCAAAAGCCAGAGTGGGGCTTCAAATAACAAAAAATTACGTCCTAAGAAGGACGTAGGGAGTGTTTTAACTGAAGAACACCATCTATTTCTTTCTTATCTATACTATAAATCACAAATCCTTTTTTGTATTTCGTGCGTTTTATTACAAATGAAATGCAAACTCCTTCGAACCCGTAACCATACATGGGTTATATTTGCATTTCCTATTATGACCACAATGTTTAGTTTAACTGTCACATTTGTGGCCCATATTATAGTGCATTTCTTTATTTATTGCGAAATCAGTTAAATTTAACTTTCGCTGAAGTTATATCGCCTTGATTAAATGTTTGTTATATTACTTCTGATTATATTTCGCCGTTATCTTTCTATAGATCACATATCTATATATGTTTGAGACAATACATATGTCGGTCTCCCAAACTGTTTAAAATTATGTTAGTTCTGAGCTAGGGTAAAGCGGGAAAGGGGAATACAAGTAAGAAGTTTCCAGCTGAATTAAGAAAACAAGAACATAAAAGAAAAGACAAGGGTTCTTCTGGTAACGGAAATATGAAATATGTTAATGACTCAGGCGATAAATATGTGAATAGCGAATTACACAATAACATGTACATACAACTACATACGCAACGCCTAGCCACATCATGTGCACTAACAACTTTTCCTATTCTAAATCAAACAAATGGTATACACTAATGATATTCCCCATATGTATATTTTCCTGAACACTAGACTAGCGTGCTTTACAGATAACAGCACATTACCAATTAGTACCATGTTTGAACAGACCATGTGCTAAGCACTATAGCTAACACAGATGAGAGTTCATATCCAGCTACCTGCAATCACACATTTTCGAGCGAAGATGCGTAATCGAAATCTAGATTTAACACAGTCACACTATTGAACGTACCACCACAATAAGAAACCGTTCAGCCAGTTCATCTCTCTCAACTCAGTCCGCCATGCCTACGTTTAGTTGAGGAACCAGTAAAGTTCTGCATGTCCCTAGGTTTTAGGGCAACTGTCCAGACCAAAGAGCGAAGAGCACAGGGCGCCTTTTTCTGCTGGGCTGGGTCTTTTATCAACTTTTCGACCCACTGGTCACTTCCTTTGGGTCCTGAGCTCTAAACCTGCCGGTTTTAGTTCGCAAGTGCAGCCAAACTAACATTATTAACAGGTTAAACCTGCTTCCTCAGTCTGTTACATATTACAGGGGATGGCTTGGGTGTGCACTTAGGGGCAATGACTAAATTTACGGCAGCGCTGGAGACAAGGGTAAAGTAGAAGAGGGAATATTAACTATAGGGTTTAATTTATACCCTTATATCCACTAGGCCTACAGATATGGCAGCCGCTGCAAGACCAAGATGAGGCAAAGGACAGGAGAAAAAGACTTTCTTTCTCTATCCCTAACAGAAACAGACCAAAAGTTAAACCTGATACTGATAGAGACTAACAAATAAACTGATTTTAAGTTTAGGTTCAGACCTAAACAAAACACTTCTTAGTGAACGAAAAGCACGAACCACTCTTTATTGAACAATTGAAACAGACCATTCCTTGGTAGACAGTCTTCTTCTTCAGCATTCAGAGCCGTTAAGGTTCAATGCTGCAGATATCACCCGCCTCCATTCATTTCTCTGGTTGGTCTTCTTCAGCATTCAGAGCCCTTAAGGTTCAATGCTGCAGATATCACCCGCCTCCATTCATCTCGCTGGTTGCTCTTCTTCAGCATTCCGAGCCCTTGAGGTTCATTGCTGCAGATATCACCCGCCTCCGTTCATCTCTCTGGTAGGCCTTCTTCAGCATTTCGAGCCCTTAAGGTTCAATGCTGCAGATATCACCCGTTTCCGTTTATCTCTCTGGCTGGTCTTCTTCAGCATTCCGAGCTCTTGAGGTTCATTGCTGCTGATATCACCCGCCTCCGTTCATCTCTCTGGTAGGCCTTCTTCAGCATTCCGAGCCCTTGAGGTTCATTGCTGCAGATGTCACCCGCTCCACTCATCTCTCTGTTTGGCCTTCTCTTTTCAGCTGGTGACACCAAGTTTTTGCAGGTCTGTCTGGATATTATCTCTTCATCGTCTTCTTGCTCTGTCTCGTGGTCTATGACCATTCATCTTCCTTGTGTATACAGTTTTCACTTTTCTGTCATCTGACATTCTTCCAGTATGCCCCAACCATTTTAGTCTGTTAGTTCTCATGATGTCAGTGATCAGTGGTGATTTAAACAGATTATGAATTTCGTTGTTACTTCTCTCTCCATTCCCCACTGTTTGCATCTATGATGGGTCTTAGTAAACAGTACTGCAATTAAATCTAATAGTTCTTTATAATATTATATACGTATCAATTACACTGAACTTCTTGAAAGATCTCGAAATACTAAGTGTGGATTGCAATGTCCTGAAAACCTTCCATTTTCCAAATTTTTATCATGAATATTGTCAAAAATAGAAAATGAAATTTATTTATAGAAATGTGTTCATGTTTTCAGCACAGCAACAATCAGAAAGTACATGAAGTGAAATGGAGAAGCATAAACGTTCTTTGCGTTCGCCCTCAAGTTGGCAGGTTGGCCCACAAGTTATGAATTTCGAGACTGGGAGGTAGTCGAGAAGCAAGGTCAGGTAGCTGCTGGTGTGGGGCATTTCCTTGTCACCCTCCCAAAAACGCTCAACACACACACACCCACTCGCGCTTACACGCACACGTACACATCATCATCATCATCAGGTGCCTTGCCGACTGGCGTGGGCGATCATACCTCTCCTCTTCTCTTAAATAACATGGCCAAAGAAATGATGACTGTCTCCTTCTGATGTCGGTGATATGTCGTACACATACTCACAAATATATAACACACAAGAAATGCAGATGATATAGGAATATTGGCTACCGGGTCACCCATTGGCTGGCCAGTGGACGACTTCGTCGCCGGTCGGGACAGTTTTTGGGTCTGTGTCCTTTGATCGCATACCCACTGCTTGAGTCATTTTAATGACGCTTGATGCCAAACAATGATAAGCCATTTTAAATGGCGCAAAAAAAACCTAAGTCGCAATTATAACCGAAAGCTCCTCCTTCGGGATGCTGGTTGAACGTGATTATTTTTTTTTCTGGAAAACCGATGATGATGATGATGACGCAGATGATACTGTAAAGGTAAAGGTAAAGTGGGGAGATGTGAACCAGCGTCACTGCACACGGTTATAAACCAAAAGTGCTCTGCCACCAGTAGGGACAGCTGATAAGAATTGTCCGCCTGTGTCGCCGTTCGTACGTAACTCTGTAGCGACGTTCCTCCATTTACCCCAGAGTGTCACTCTGGTACCCATTTCCTGGGTGAATCCCTGGAGCCGCCCGGTTCTGAACACTGGCCGTGGGCTGCAGCAAGTCGCAGATGGATTTGAAGGCGAGCTTCTTATCGACTGCGCTAACGCGGCCCCAGATGATACTGTGTTTATTGCAGATATAGAGAAGATCTGCAGTGTTTGAAGGAGGTAGTAATAGTTCACCTTGTAAAAGCACAATTCAAAACCAAATGAGATGTCCAAGTCCTTTTGAGAAAAAATGAAAAGCTCGACCACGTTCAGACTGCTGCTAGCTAGCCGAGGCTGCTTGCAGTCTCCGCCTATATTTGTTGTCTGGGTTATTTGCGTCACTTTCGTGACTGAATTCTAGTGTTTGTTCCATTTCTGGGCTTGATGTTTCTATCCGAATCAGACCGCTCGTCCTCCACCCTGTTGTTACTTGTGCATGTCTTCCCTCGTCTTACTTAGTGTTTCCAGTTTTTGTTGTTTTCGTTTGGTTTGGTCAGGCGTATTTCGTAGAGGGGCGCTCTTTTCCACACAACGTCCTTTGGACCACCATTTACAGTTTTAAAATTTTTAGTATTTATTTTTCCGGAAAGTACTGAAAACAGTTTTTGATTTTGGATAGTTCCGACACATGAAATTGGTCCGCGTTTGACCATAGTGGTCTTATGGTTGTCACCAAATGAGATAAAGACCAGAAACGACACCACAAACATAGCGAACAGGAAAGAAAGCTGCAATGTCCTCTGACCTAGCTGAAAGTGGTCAACGTTAAATAAATAAGAAGTTTACAGTGAGAAACTAGGATTAGAATAAAATTGCAAGAAAACGAAAATTATCGTCATCATCAGAAAGAAATGTCGGTTCTTTCTTAATATCATACCCCAGATGACGTCACGGGACAGTCCAACAGTTTAGAGAGAGGTAAGACTATGTTTCCTAGCTTTCTGATGATTTTAACGACCTAAAAACATATAGAACTAGGCCTAACCCTAACCCATCTACGTTCCACAAGAGAGTGCAGCCTAGGTCCTACGACTGTATGCAACCTAGGTCCTACGACTGCATGCAGCCTATCTAATACCCCCCTGAAACGTTAGACTGTCCCGTGACCTGGGGATTTCCCCTGTTTGAGGAAAGATATTAATAAAGCACCGATATGTTGAAGTGTGAAACACACGCAAACTGCTAACAGCAACAACAGCAATAAAGTGAATTTTAATGTTTAGAGGTTCCGGGTTCAATTCCCGGTAAGGGCCGGGATTTTTCACGTGGACAGTAATTCCCCTTGTCTCTGGGTAGTGGGATCGGACGCCCGTGTACATTGTAGCGTACGTAAATAATCTTTTGGCAGATGGAAAGAAAAAAATAAATAAAACCAGAGTAGCATAATGGCGCTGCCAGGGCAAAATAAGCTAAAGTCTACCGAAAGTATTTCAGGATGCTCTCCGGTGCTACAGAGCCTGTGCACTGTGCTGAGCTTCTTCGGACTTGAGTTAGAAGAAGAACGGAGCACTTATGGGTTACTACTCGTGTGCCATGATGTTGATCCGTTGTTCAAACCTTCAAACATAATATGTTTTACTAGTAGTGTTTGAGCTATTATAATTATAAGTTTTCTTGTGGGGAAACTAAGGTGTGATTTTCAATTAGATTAGTTTTTTTGTTTTGTTTCGGATAAAAGAGGGGGGGGGGGGGCAAGAGAGAATCTAACCTACATACACATTTCCGGGTGGTTTCTGTAGTCATGCAATTTCCTTTCCCAGCTTGCACAATCCTGTCACACGGCCTTATAAACTTGAGGCAGCAGTAAAAGCAGCAGCAAGACATTTCATTTATTACGTTTTATAATTTCGTAAAATTCTCCTTGTTACATTAAGCGAAAATTAGCTGCTATTTATCGGTCTCTAGAGGTATAAGAGAAGCTCGTGCTTTTGCCTCGTTTTAATACAGGAAATGACGAAACATGCTGTCTGTTTTGAATATAGCAAGGATTCTCAGTTGACAGGAAATTTATGGCTGGGTTTTGAGCCGTGGAGACTGCTTTTTTTTAACACCGTTACAATGTCTCCAAACTTGCTGGAGAGCGCGGATGACTACATATCTTCCCAACGGCGCAGTGTGTTGTCAGGTCGCCCTGGAGACGTTACTTGTTGCAGCAGTAGCAGCAGCTTTGTCTTGTTGACGCACCCGCCATTAGTATCTGCAAGTTGAGCGAAGTGTTTCAAGAAGACGTCTGAAACAAAATGGCAACTGCAGGACTGATACTGACCGTTAGCAGTTTAGTTTGCTTCATCGCCGGGGTGGCTTCTCAAGCAGCAACGGATGCTAGTAGTCACTGTAGTTATTTGGTCAACTCGGTGTCCAGGTTCCAGCCCAATGCAGCCGCTTTCAAGATCTACACTCGGTCAAGGTCACCTCGGGTCACCAGTGGGGAACCTATTGAAGGTAAATTATCAGATATAAAATGAATTCATGCGAAATTAGGTATCCTTCTCTTCTTCTTCTGCCTGTCTAACCTGCAATGGTGCATAGGCATTCAACCAACTCATGCCAAATCGTTCTATTCCTACGCTATAGTACGCAGCTCTCCCCATGTCCTCGCTATCTTTTTAATTTCAGTCTCTTTCTCTCTTCTCCTTGTTTTTTTTTTTTTTTTTGTCTTTCTGTATTAACATGCGCCTGTGGGTTCCAGTGCAAGGACATTCTAGTTATATTGTTGTCAGGTTTTCCCAATGCATGTTCTATCCAACGCCAACATTAGGTATTACTGATTGGAACTTACTACTTCTTCAACATTCCAATCCCTTGATATTTACTGCTGCAGATATCCCCCTGCTTCCAAGTATCTCTTTTTAGTGGCCTTTTCTTGTCAGATCGTTACCTTAAGTGGTTGTAAGTCTACCTATACAGTATCTCTTTATCGTCTTCCGCGCCTGTTTCGTCCTCCCCCTCCCTTCCCTATTGACAGTAATTCAACGGGATAACAGAAACCTAGGCTGGACAAACACAACTGGACATAACTAGACATAGCCCCTCAGTTATGGCCCCTGTTACTCCATAGGGGGTATTTATTTCTCTGGCCCACGCGTGTCGGCAGTCTGCTGAGAAGTCATCGACCCGGCTGCTTCGAGATGCCAGCTAAGTGATTTTGTGTATTTGTGTGGTACTGTTTGCTTTGTGTATGTGCTAATGAAAGCCTCATAGCCGCAATGTTCACGTTTTGTTTTTAAAAAAAATCAACAACCAATTTTCATACAGACGGAAATGATTAATACAAGTTACTTTCGACGTATATACATGGAAGCGCTAATCCGACTACATGACTTGCAAGAGGGCTTGTTGTATCCCACCAAGGCAACAAGTAAAAATGTTACAACCGAATTAAATGTATCCTTACCGTCAATCCACACAGCACTTGCTTTTAGAACATCCAAATACTCACACACTAGACGCAAAATACATTTGCTTGTGTTCCTAAATTTCCCGGGCTGCTTATTGAGTGACTGTTTTAAGATTAAAAAGCGTGTACATTTAAAAAACTTAAGCTAATTTGTGACATAGTCTGTTGATAAGCAAACAATGCAAAAAACTCCCACATTGGGGAAACCTACAGGACATCTGAAGTTTCGGTGAGCATTGTATGGGTATTCACAATGCGGCGGTTAAACCAATCTGCCATATTTTATATTGATATGACCACCAAGCTGAAAGCGACAAGTTGTTACTACCATACAATCTTTATGCGGTGATCAAATCAGTCGTCTCTTTTGAGAACGCGTCTGCTAATTAAGGCGTTTATAGTCCTGCCGGGATCAAAGTTCAGCAAGAGTTTACCGATTTTAATTTTTTAATGTATTCCCCCTTCTCATGCACTTTCATTCTGGTTTCGTTTTCTTTTAGCTCTTCGCGTACGTGAGGGATTGAAGTTCAACCCTACGGGACAACACAACGAGTGATTAAAACATGGTGACACAAAGTGCCCCTATTTGGATGAGATTCCCCTAGGCGCAAGTCCTGGAAACCCTATAAAACAGTTAGATTATATTAGGGGCCCCGACGACAGTTACGGTGGGGCCTTAAAACAAAAAAAAAAACGTAAAAAATTGTCTCCCACAATGGGACGGAATAGTAGCTTCCCGATTACATTTTATGTTGTTGTTTCTTCTTTCCGGTCTCATGTAGTAATCTTGTAGGTTGCTAGATTAGCTTGTTATTTTCTTAAAATGTTTGGTTAACTCTAGATTAGATAAGCTAAACTGGTTTGGGAACTTCTAAGTAATTACAACATGTACTACTGAGGAGCTAGGACATAGAAATAAAGAGAGATTAAAACATACACATTCAAGGGGAGGCAACAACACACACACACAAGCCCTAACGTCTGCTGAGAATGTAATATACATAAAAGCGTGACGTAAAGTGACGGCTCGACAACGACTAAGACAAATGACCGACAACTTTCTCAGACTGCACAGGCAAACGAGTGTCGCTGTTTTATGTTTCATTCTAATCATTTCTGGAAGCTATTTTAACTGATATATGCTGCAGGAGATCGTGGATTATGGAGAGGCATGATCGCCCACGCCAGTCGGCAAGGCACCTGATGATGACGATGATGATGTTAACCTTGGTACTGCATTTTAGGGGGGGGGGGGGGGGAGGGGGGTTAGGAAGCACACTGAGACTAGTTTCATCTCCTTGTGCGATGCAATGTTTGTTATTTTGGAGCCCCACCCTGTCTCTTGCCAGGGGCGCAATAAAGCCCGGCTATAATATAGTCTAATGGCTGAACGCGGTTTCCGGGACCTCACCACGGGTGATCCTCATCCACATGGTGGCACTTTGTGTCATTGGGTGTTTATCGCTTTAGTGAAGTCCTGGTGGGGTAATAGAAGATAGATAGAGAGACACTGAAACTAGTTTCATCAACTTGTGGGATGCAATTTTTTTTTTGAAGCCCCACTCTCGCTCTTGCCAGGCTCGGTAATTTAGCCCGACCATAATTATGGTCTAATGGCTGAACGCGGTTTCTGGGACCTTTCCACGGGGGATCCTCATTAACATGGTGGCACTTTGTGTCACCAGGTGTTTATCGCTCAGTGCGATGTCCTTAGGGGGGAGGGGCGGGGGGGGGGCGGGCTGAACGTAAGTCAGTCAAACAAGAGAAAGCAGTGCCGCTTATAATATTTTTATCCACTCCAATAAGGGACGCAAAGTTTTGTAAATTCAAGTCCCGTCTGGATGTAGTGGGGAGCCTCATTATAACATGACAGCTGAATTGGGTTTCAGGGATTTGTACCCAGAGAATTCTTATCCGAATGGTGGCACCTTGTGTCACCGATGTTCCGTAGAAATAAAGTGGAACTGAAACATTCACAGCCAAGGGGACGCAACAGTACACAAGACGTCTGACAAAACAACTGTCACAAGACGTCTGTCAAAACAACTGTTACACGTATTTGCGGGTCAGCTAGATACGTGAAAAGTAAAGCAAAGCGAAGGACCCTTTTCGCGCATTTAGGCATATACGGCATATAGGGCTAGATTTATATTTTTATTGACCAATCAGCACAAGAAGGTTGATGTGGTCAGCATCACGCCGGCCGCCTTAACTTTCGGGGACTGCACCCGGTACCCACTCAAGACCTGGGAGTTAAGGTCATTTTTGAAGAAAGTACGACTTCGACATGAAGCGAACCCACAATCTTCTTATGCGCACGCGAGCGTCTAGCCGCTTCGCCACGGCGACTCCCAACCCCCCCCCCCCTCTTTTTTTTTATTTGAGGGGGAGGGGTTTTTAATATGTCTGTGCCAATACGAACCTTACACCTTTGGTCTGATAGTCGAGCTTCTAGGCACTACACCTACACATTTGCCACTAACTTTTCCGGGACATACTTTTGTTAACAAATAAGCTAACGAGGTCATAGCAGCTCCATTGTTGCTCGGTTCCTGTGTCAACGAAAAGCACACAGTGTCTACATTACTGCTCTTTATGAAAAATACACACAGCTTGCAGAATGCAGCTTGCATTATGACATAAATATGTTCGTAAAGTTTGTGTTAATGTTTATATGAATTTGAAGATGTAACAATTGTGTGAAGAGAATCATTTTATTTATTATGCCTATTTTAAACTATGTGATACAGTATGTGTATCTCTTTACAGCAATAATTATTGTATGTACTTTTAAATAACATTTTTTTTTTGTGTGTTAATTAGTTTTTTTTTTTTTTTTTTTTTTTCAAACTAAATATTTTCTTTACTAAGTAACAAGTAACTTGTAATGATACTGAAAATAGGCATAACTTCAGGGTATGACTGAGTGACAAAACTGAGGAATGGGGAAATGCGGATGAGGTGTTCAGTCTGCGACTAGGCCCCAGAGAGTTTGGATCGAATTAGAGCGTTCGGAATGAAAGTGTGTTCGACTTGAATTGAAGTGGAACTTGATTTTTGTAAGACTGCGAAGTGCCTGTGGTGAATGTACGTTAAATAATATCTTAGGACAATGGCATTGTCCGATCCCCTGTGGCTGGTACTGACTACGTGTAGTTCAGCATCAATGTGGCATGGCTGTGTGACCAAGCGTGAGAGCAACAGATTCTTGACTGGAGAATGTAAGTTCGCTTGTCATATTCTTCTTCTTCTTCGCGTTCACCAGCTGTAAACTCTAGTTGGTTGTTCGTCCACTTCTGGACTGCAGTCCTGTTCCAAAACCTGGGTTTTGCGTGTGCATCCGTTTGAA
This sequence comes from Candidula unifasciata, assembly GCA_905116865.2. Lineage (NCBI taxonomy): Eukaryota > Metazoa > Mollusca > Gastropoda > Stylommatophora > Geomitridae > Candidula > Candidula unifasciata. The sequence goes on along the minus strand of CAJHNH020002615.1, from coordinate 7,203 downwards.
AGTTCTGAAACATTTGTGTGCAGACTGTTGGTTCCTTGCCTCTCAGGCAGATGCACTCCGACTTCGAAGAAAGCTCCCAATTAGTCGACTCTTAGAACATTCTTTTGGGTAGGCAGTGGGTCTCTTCTTGTTTTCCCTATAATAGGGCCCCGGAATCCACACGGGATGATTGTCATATTGTTTCTTGTTGTATATTTCATGGGATAAGCATGGAATTGGTCATCGCCATCGTCGGCAATCATTTGGAGTGTGATCGTTGATGGAAGATAGTCTGCCTTGTCGATTCTACATTAATGACCCCTAGACAACGATCTGGGTCGAATAAGTACGAGTGGAAGCAAGCACGAGAGAGAGAGAGACCCAGGAAAATAAAGGAGACACTTCTTCATAAAAACATCTTCTCAACAGGAGGAAGGTTACATCTTTGCAGGTCTAAAGCAGCCGTGACCTAATGGCTATGCGCTCGCCTACTAACTGAAAGGTTGTGGACTTAAATCCGAACATAGCGAGATTTTTTTTAAATTCACCAATGAGCTTGGCTGTCAGGTCGACCCAACCTTAAATGGCTAAAAGGTAACGTCTTGTGAAGTAAAGGCAGACGGCGTGATATTGAACACCCACATAGTACTGATTGATCTATAGAAAAACTATCTTACCTTTAAATAGCAAGAATCTGTGAGAGAAAGTTTTAAAATATTGTGTGAAACCTTTCTTTCCTGCAGTAACTATTGGGCCTTTCAGCAGCTCGCTGAACTTCTTCAACTTCACCGATTTCATCCTGTACGCCACTCCGTTAAACACGGCCAACCTGGAGGTGGAGTTCGTCGGCACCGGACAGCCGCATGTGGGGGTCTTCCAGCTGTTTGACAAGTGGCGAGCAGGTGCCGGCGGGTTTAATTCTTTCTTGAACTGTAACCCTAGATCCAGGTTTCGTAGGGGATCTATTCTTTCTTTTTCTCTCTCAACATGTTCATCTCTTTCTTTCGTTCTTTCTTTCTTTCTTTCTTTCTTTCTTTCTTTTTCTTTCTTCTTTCTTTTGTTTCTTTCTTTCTTTCTTTCTTTCTTTCTTTCTTTCTTCTTTCTTTCTTTTCTTTTCTTTCTTTTTTCTTTCTTTCTTTCTCTTTTCTTTCTTTCTTTTTCTTTCTTTCTTTCTTTCTTTCTTTCTTTCTTTCTTTCTTTCTTTCTTTCTCTCTTTCTTTCTTTCTTTCTCACTTTCTTTCTTTCTTTCTTTCTTTCTTTCTTTCTTTCTTTCTTTCTTTCTTTCTTTCTTTCTTTCTTTCTTTCTTTCTTTCTTTGGCTCGTGGGCCATATCCGGTACGCGAAGGCCTAGCACATGGCCCGTGGATCATTGCCAGCTGCATTGTATTAACGATGTTTCTATGCTGGGACTCTGACCTATGGCCCTTGACGATCTTAATTTTCCTTATGTTGGCCCCTGAGTAAACTTGGTTGAATAGCCCTGCTGTAGATAAAAAAAGACCAGTTTGTTCTGCCACTATCGCTACTTTTACTGTAGCTCAAAACTCTCAGTAAAATCCCACCCCCTCCCCCAAATTGGATCATCAGAGTACACTGCTAGACATCATCTGGATCAGCTGGGAAGAGAAAGAGGGAGAAAACGAGAGAATGAACGGACGAATGAAACACGTTGTAATTTCAAAGGCTTAACTGAACTACTCAGAAACAAAAATACCTTGGGAAATAAAGGCATCTGGTGTTGACCAGATTTGTTTAGGCACATATGGATAAGATATTTTGTGTACAGTGCAGCATTGGCGTGAATATAATTCTAAACTTTCATTGTTTACAGTTAACTGATCGATCGTTTTGTCCCGCCTGGGCTGCTAGCTAAAAGTTACCGTACAATCCGGAGAATAACGGGGAAAAGGGGGGGGGGCTGCGAAGCCTCGAGGAATGGTGTCCGCCTGGAGTGCTAGAGGTTCCGGGTTCAATCCCCGGTAAGTCATTTTTTCACGTGGACTTGAAATTCTATTAATTCCTGGTCTCTAGGTAGTGAGATCGGACGCCCGTGTGTATTGTTGCGCAAGTAAAATATCCCTTGGCAGTTGCCAGTCGAAAAGAATAGCCTATCTGCTCTACCCGGGTAAAAATTCGGAGTAGGAAAAGCTACGTAAAGTATTTCAGGATCATCGCCGGTGCTACAGAGCCTGTGCACTGTGCTGAGCCTTTTCGGATTCAGACTTGCGTTAGAAGATAAACAGAGCACTTGTGTGTTACTAGCCGTGTGCCATGATGTTGATCCGTTGTGCAAACCTGAAACCTGAGAATAACGAATCTCAATCTGGTAGACCAAGAAGAGAGATCAAGGATACTCCCTTCAACCTAAAAAAAAAAGGAATAATCAGTACACCCGTAACGGCTACCCAAGCCAGGTGCAACTTGCTGTCCTGTGCTAGTAAATATGTTTCACAATTGTACATACACATTCGGATTTTCAGTGCTTTATTAATATCCTACACCAAACAGTGGAAATACCCAGGTCACTGGACAATCTAATATTTCAGAGGGTAAAAGATTGGCTGCTTGCAGTCGTGGGACCTAGGCTGCATGCAGTCGTGGGACCTAGGCTGCGCTCTCTCGTGGGACGTAGGTGGGTTGGGGGTTAGGGCCAGTTCTAGATGTTTTGAGGACGTTAAAAGCATCAGAAAGCCGGGAAACCCAGTCTTACCACCCTCTAAAATATTGGACTGTCCTGTGACGTCATCTGGGGTAGGATATTAATAAAGCACGGGATTTTCTTTTAAATATTGAACACTCATTATTCATTGTCATGCTGTGCCATTATGTGTCACATAGTGCTCGCAGTTGGTTCCTCGGTTCCAATCTGCCTTATGCAGTCAAGCCGTCTGCCTCGCGCTCTGAAGGTCGTGGGTTCGTTTCACTGCAGTTCGGTTTACGACTGCAATTTTTACCGATATCCCTGGGGGTCGTCACAGGAGCTAAGGAGGTCGTTCTCTGTAAGACGCTCTCTGTAGGCAGTTAGCTGTTCTACGAATAAAGCCTGAGCCGTTTGGGCTACAAATAGGTGCAATTAAGTCGATTCTCCAGCCTTTACCTTTAAATGTACAATCAGTTCAATTTCATGGATGTCCAGTTGAGCAGCTTAAGCCTATCTCACTAACTTTCGTCTTATGGTTTCTTTTGGGCGTCCTCACATCCTTCTTCTTCTTCTTCTTCTTCTGCTTCTTCTTCTCTTCCACCTTGTGCCTCATCGAAGTATCGGGGGGAGATGTAATGTTCGTTGATGGGCTGTGCCAAGAGCACTATTAAGACTGATGTTCATTTCTGTAAGGCTGTTCTTAATGCCATCACTCCATATTTTCCGAGGTCTTTCACTCGCTCTATACCCATTTTAACGTTTTAGTGTGGCTCGCTGTGGCAGATAGTACCAGGGTATTCTTGATAGGTGTCCAAACCACTTTATTTGTTGTTCTTTAATCCCTTTATTTCCCGTTATTGCAATGCCTGTGTGGCGATTATCTGCTGGTTTCTCCCCCAGGATGTGTCCACCGTAACGTGTCCAGTATTGATCCTAAAGTCTTTAATGTTTTGGTCCCCGGTAGTTAGCATCCTTTGGATATTTTCTCCAGGGCATGCTAGTGTGTTGGGAAATGACGAGACAGATAGACTAGCTATTTCTGCACTACTTGGTGGTGAACTGATGTATGACAGACTGGATGTTGTGTGGTCCCTTTGGGAGCGAGTGAACAGTACCGAGGATCAGACAGATCATTACGGTCTGAGGAGAATGGTCTGAAGAGTTACAAGAGGATCGTGCCCACGCTCGAGATTCAAAAAAAAGGCGAGATGCATAAATAATCAGTTACTGGAAGCATCGAAATTTAGACTCTTCCCTTGCTGTCGAGGGAGTTGCCGTGGCCGAGCGGCTAGACACTCGCCGCGGATCGGAAGGTCGTGGGTTCGCTCTCTGGCGAAACCGGACTTTTTTCTAAAATGACCTTGGCTCTCAGGTCGACCCAGCCTCGAGTGGGTACCGGGTGCAGTCCCGGGAAGTAAAGGCGGCCGGCGTGATGCTACCACCTCACACATCTTGTGCGGATTGGTCTTTAAAAATTTAGGTCTAGCCCTTTATGTCATATACGCCTAAAGGCGTGGAAAATGGTCCTTTACTTTAATTACTCGCTGTTGAAGATGGGGACGGAGCGCCTATCGGGGTGTCCCGAGTGCTGTCGATTCTTAATTCAACATTCAACAAGTTTTTTTATTTTCACTTCACAGGGCTGAGGACTCGGTCGGGGCTTTCGAAGAGCGTCTACTGGCCACGTTCAAACAGTACTACCCAAATAACCCGATGTTGTCGCGGTATCATGCCCCCCGCCCGCACCCAGGTCCTCAGTTTTTATGTGGCCAAACCAAGGAGCTTTGCTGTATCCTGAGATTAAGTTTGTGTAAGTATAAAATCTGTGTAAGAAAAAAATTCATGTAAGTACAAAATATGTCTAAGAAAAAAAAACTCATTTGTAAGTACAAAATGTGTGAAAGTTGAATGTTTAAGAATTGACATCATGGTACTAGGGACACTATTGAATTACGTCATCTCCTTTTGGGGTGCAAATTTTTCGTTATTTAGAAGCCATCACCCTCACTCTTGAAGGGGCCGCAATATAAATATGGCCTAACGGCTGAATGCGTTTTCCTGGACCTCTTCCCGGGTGATCCTCATCCGCATGGTGACACGTTGTGTCCCATCGGGTGTTTATCGCTTGTGTGATGTCCGGGTGGGGTAAAATGTGCTACTGGAGACACGCCCGTAAGTTCTTCGTCTCCATCTTTAGCAGCAAGCGAAGCGCTCCACTTCGGATGGTACCAATCGTTGTATGATTGTAAATCTGTCTCTCCTTCCCGTTCATTGAGTGTTGAGCGTCGTCCAGATCCCCTGGTAACTTCAGCATGTGCAAATGATAAATGTTTATAAGTACACCTTGTATGTATGTATGTATGTATGTATGTATGTATGTATGTATGTATGTGTGTATGTATGTATGTATGTATGTATGTATGTATGTATGTATGTATGTATGTATGTATGTATGTATGTATGTATGTATGTATGTATGTATGTATGTATGTATGTATGTATGTATGTATGTATGTATGTATGTATGTATGTATGTATGTCTGTCTGTCTGTCTGTCTGTCTGTCTGTCTGTCTGTCTGTCTGTCTGTCTGTCTGTCTGTCTGTCTGTCTGTCTGTCTGTCTGTCTGTCTGTTCTGTCTGTCTGTCTGTCTGTCTGTCTGTCTGTCTGTCTGTCTGTCTGTCTGTCTGTCTGTCTGTATGTCTGTCTGTCTGTCTGTCTGTCTGTCTGTCTGTCTGTCTGTCTGTCTGTCTGTCTGTCTGTCTGTCTGTCTGTCTGTCTGTCTGTCTGTCTGTCTGTCTGTCTGTCTGTCTGTCTGTCTGTCTGTCTGTCTGTCTGTCTGTCTGTCTGTCTGTCTGTCTGTCCTGTCTGTCTGTCTGTCTGTCTGTCCTGTCTGTCTGTCTGTCTGTCTGTTCTGTCTGTCCTGTCTGTCTGTCTGTCTGTCTGTCTGTCTGTCTGTCTGTCTGTCTGTCTGTCTGTCTGTCTGTCTGTCTGTCTGTCTGTCTGTCTGTCTGTCTGTCTGTCTGTCTGTCTGTCTGTCTGTCTGTCTGTCTGTCTGTCTGTCTGTCTGTCTGTCTGTCTGTCTGTCTGTATGTATGTATGTATGTATGTATGTGTGTGTATGTGTGTGTGTGTGCGTGTGTGTGTCTGTGTGCGCGCGTGCGCGTGCGCGTGTGTGTGTGTGTGAAATGTGTAAGTGCGAAATTTTTGTTAAGGACGAAATGTACGTAAGAATGAAATGTGTCATCATCATGTAGCAGGTCTTTTGCAGAACTTCGCTCTCATCACATTCTGCCTCAAAGAAATTTGGTCTCTCGTCAACTCTCACACCTTATGTACTTCTATACTCAAGGAGTCACTTATAGCATGTACCCATCTTCGTGTCGGTCGGTCCTTGTCCCTTCTTCCTAGTACCATGCATTCTGCTATTATTTTTTTCCCAATCCGCCGTGGCGCTTGATATGGCCAAAATATTTCAGCTTCCAAGACAGGATGCTGTTTATTAGCAAATCTTCCTTGATGTCCAGATCTTTCAAATATCAGTATTTCTCCTCTTCTTTGTCCAAAATATTCTTAAAATCTTTCTATAACATTTCAGCTCAAAAGCTCATATTCTCTTTCTTAAGGACTGAGAAAAATTGATTGAATTTTGCATAGAAAATGAATTAACAATAGCTAACACACTTTATAAACAACACCCTAGAAGGCTTTTCACATGGACATCCCCTGACGGTGTTACCAAAAATCAGATAGATTACATTTTAATACAAAGAAGATGGAGATCGAGCATAACATCTGCAAAAACCCTGCGAAGTGCAGATTGCGATACAGATCATCAGTTACTAGAAGCAGATCTAAAATTAAAACTCAAAAAGCTTACCCGAGGACCAAGGCCATTTCGATTTGATCTCACAAAAATACCAGATGCATACAACGTAGAAGTGAAGAACCGTTTTGAGGTCTTGATGTCTGTACAAGAGGAAATGACACCTGATGAACTGGCGGTACAAGCTAGGGATATCTTGATAACAGCAGCTAAAGACTTAATACCCACCAGGACTAAGCAACATAAACCATGGATCACACCATACACGTTAGAACTAATAAAACAACGAAGAGAACTGAAAAGAAAAAGGAGAAACAATGATAGTAGGATGAAGTAAAATTTTTTACACGAGAAATAAGAAAGTACACAAGAAAGGATGAAAATCAGTATGTACAAGATTGCTGTATTAAAATAGAGCAGCATCACAAAAATGAAGAGATTACGAAATGTCAAGGAAATGAAGTTATTGACCAAGAAATTTCAACCTCAGTTAAATGTTATTTGTGACAGGTTTGGAAATACTTTAACAGAATCTAGACAAAATTCTAGGAAGATTTGCGGGAATACTGCAGCGGAATGTATGATATGAAGACATTGAGGATATGAATGTATATACATGAACCAGTAACAGTAGAGGAAGAACCTGAAACCTCATTGATTAAATTCATGGCAATAGGAGCCTGAAAAATGGTAAATCAACCTGGAATGTGATGGAGATACCAGCTGGAATTTGACTTAAAGCGGGAGGAGAAGAAAGCA
>CAJHNH020002614.1:75797-101087 GCA_905116865.2 Candidula unifasciata | reverse complement strand
GTGTTTTCTTTTTCCCCCCTTATCCATTTTTTACACGGAATTTTTTTTTTCTTCCTTTTTTCCCTTCTTCCTTCTTTTTCTTCTTCTTCTTTTCCTTTCTTTTCTTCTTCTTTTTTCCTTCTTTTTTCTTTTCTTTTTTATTCTTCGCGTTAAAGGGGGGGTTTTGTAAACTTAAAAGGGAAATTTTGGGTTTTCCCCCCAACTTCTGGCTGCATTCTTTTTTTCAGAAACCTGTTTGTTGCGTGGGGCCACCCTTTTTTAAAAGATCGATTTTTTTTTTTAATGCAAAATTGGTTTCCCTTGCCTCCCCGGGGAGTTTTTCACCAGAGTTTAAACAAAGCCCCCTTTTTAGTCGTCTTTTTAGACTTTGGGGGGGGGTTTTTTTGTGGGGGTTTTTTTTCTTTGTTTTCCCCAAGTTTTTTAACGGGCCCCAAACCCCCAAATGGGGGGAACTAAATTTTTGGTTGATTCTTTAGTACTTCCCGAAAAGAAAAACCAAAGTATTTTTTTTTCCCAAAAGTAGGACATTCTAAAAAAAGCTAAAAAAACCAATAAACTTCCGCGGTTGTAATTCTGACCGCCTTTTCCCCCCGCCCTTTGTTGTTATCCTAAGCTGAAATTTTTGGATAAGGGCCCGGGCCTTTAAAGGGAAATTTTCCCCTCTAGAATTTCAGAAATCTATAAATAGGTTTATCCAAGGGGAAAAATGGGGGTTTTTTTTCCCCAATCCTTTTTAAAATTTTGGGATATGGAGAAGTTTTTCCAGTTTTTACAATAGCCCTGTTAGGTTTACGGTTTTTTTAAATCCTTTAAAATTTAACTTTCTTTAAAAATTTTTTAAAACCGCAAATTCTTTTGCGTTTCGGGGACGGGAAATTTTAATGGCAAAAAAATTGTCTCAATTACTTTACCTTTTTTTTTTTCCCCGTGCTAGAGACCCAAATTTCGGGGGTTTTGGTTTTTTTTTTTTTTTTTTAAAAAAACCCCCCCTTTTAAAAGGGGTTTGGGGTAAGCAGAATCTAAAGTTACTTCCTTTCCCTTTTCCAAAAATGTTTAAGTAGAATTCCCGCCCCCCCCCCCCCCCCCTCCCCCCCCTAACCTAAAGGTTTAGTAGGAGGTAAAGCCCCCCCCCCCCCAAGCCCCCCCAAGAATTAAAATTTTCAGCCCTTTCCCTCCCCCCCCCAAAAAGTATTAAAAAAAAGCTCACCCCCCCCCCCGGGTTTTTATTTAAAACTCAGCCCCCCCCCCCCCCCAGTGTTTGGGTAAAAGCTCACCCCCCCCCCCCAGGGGGTTTAGTAAAAGCTTAGCCCCCCCCCCTCATTGTTTAGTAAAAAGCTCGGGCCCCCCCCCCCCCCCAGTTTTTAGTAGGAAGCCTCAGCCCCCCCCCCCCCCCTCCAGTGGTTTGTTAGAAAAGCTAAGCCCACCCCCCCCCCCCCCCCCCCCCCCCCCCCCCCTCAAGTGTGTAGTTTTTTCAGTGAGAATTTTAGCGAAGCTCAAGCCCCCCCCCCCTCCCCCCCCCCTCAGCCCCCCCCCTCAGCCACCCCCTCACCTCAGCAGTGTCCCCCCCCCCCCCCCACACCCTCTCAGTGTTTATGTGTTAGTTTTAGTTTTTAGTAGAGATGACTGACATGGGTGGGGACTAGGGTAAGGATAGAGCTCAGGGGGGGGGCCCCCCCCCCCCACCCTCACGTGGTTTAGTAGCAAAAGCTCAGCCCCCCCCCACTCGCACCCCCACCCCCCTCAGGTTTAGTAGAAGCTACGACCCCCCCCAAGCAGTGTTTTAGTAGAACAGCCCCCCCCCCCTGTTTAGTAGATTAGTAGAAGCTCAGCCCCCCCCCCCAGTGTTTAGGAGAAGCTCCCACCCCCCTCAGTGTAGTAGAAGCTCAGCCCCCCCCCTCAAATATTTTAGTAGATGCCAGTCCCCCCCCCCTCAGTTATTTAGTAGAAGCTCAGCCCCCCCCCCCCTCACCCCTCAGTGTTTTAGTAGTAGAAGCTCAGCCCCCCCCCCCCAGCCTCAGTATTTAGTATGAAGCTCAGCCCCCCCCCCCCGCATTGTTGTAGTAGAAGCTCAGGCCCCCCCCCCCACCCGCAGTGTTTAGTAGAAGCTCAGCCCACCCTTCCACCCGCAGTGTTTAGTAGAAGCTCAGCCCCCCAAACCTCACCCCGCAAGTGTTTAGTAGAAGCTCAGCCCCCCCCCCTCCACCCGCAGTGTTTTAGTTAGAAAGCGTCAGCCCCCCCCCTCCACCCCCCAGTGTTTTTAGTAGAAGCTCAGCCCCCCCCCCCCCACCCGCAGTATCTTAGTAGAAGCTCAGCCCCCCCCCCCCCCCCCCCCGCAGTACAAGGGCTCAGCTCAGCCCCCCCTCCACCCCCCAGTGTTTAGTAGAAGCTCAGCCCACCCCCCTCCACCCCAGTGTTAGTAGAAGCTCAGCCCCCCCCCCCCCCCCCCCAGTGTTTAGTAGAAGCTCAGCCCCCCCTCCACCCCCAGTGTTTAGTAGAAGCTCAGCCCCCCCCCCCCCCCCCACCCCCCCCCTCAGGCCCCCCCCCCCCCACCAGTTTAGGTGGACCTTGGTGTTCCATTCTTCAGTTATGTTAATCCTCTTAAAACCTTGCTGTTCCATTTTTCAGTCATGTTAATCCTCTCAAAACCTTGCTGTTCCATTCTTCAGTTATGTTAATCCTCTCAAAACCTTGCTGTTCCATTCTTCATTTATGTCAATTCTTTAAAAACCTTCCTGTTCTATTCTTCAGTTATGTTAATCTATCTAAAACCTTCCTGTTATTTTTTATGTTATGTTAGTCCATTTTAAACCTTATTTTTCCGTTCTTCAGTTCTGTTGCGTTTTGATCTCACAATCGACGTCACTGCACATCGGGCATTCCCATGTTTACTTAGTGCCGCAGCCAATCCTGATTACCCTTTTGTGTATACCCACACAGATGTAGTTATAACGTCTCTTATCTGGCCTCGAAGGCAACATAGACGGACTTCTGTCTCCGCCTCAAAGGCAGCATAGACGGACTTCTGTCTCCGCCTCAAAGGCAGCATAGACGGACTTCTGTCTCCGCCTCAAAGGCAGCATAGACGGACTTCTGTCTCCGCCTCAAAGGCAGCATAGATTATCTTCTCTGTCTCCGCCTCAAAGGCAGCATAGATTATCTTCTCTTTCTTGGCCTCAAAGGCAGCATAGATGATCTTCTCTTTCTTGGCCTCAAAGGCAGCATAGATGATCTTCTCTTTCTTGGCCTCAAAGGCTGCATAGATGATCTTCTCTTTCTTGGCCTCAAAGGCTGCATAGATGATCTTTACTGTCTCCGCCTCGAAGGCAGCATAGATGATCTTCTCTTTCTTGGCCTCAAAGGCTGCATAGATGATCTTTACTGTCTCTGCCTCAAAGGCTGCATAGATGATCTTTACTGTCTCCGCCTCAAAGGCAGCATAGATGATCTTCTCTTTCTTGGCCTCAAAGGCTGCATAGATGATCTTCTCTTTCTTGGCCTCAAAGGCTGCATAGATGATCTTTACTGTCTCCGCCTCGAAGGCAGCATAGATGATCTTCTCTTTCTTGGCCTCAAAGGCTGCATAGATGATCTTTACTGTCTCTGCCTCAAAGGCTGCATAGATGATCTTTACTGTCTCCGCCTCGAAGGCAGCATAGATGAGCCTGTATATAAATAAGTAAGATCTTCAAAACGTGAGTGCATGCCGCACTCAAGTCTTGGAACAAAACCAAAGTCAGTAAGTGGTAGTTGATCACAAACAACGAACGCCATAGATAAACAAAGCACAGTAAAAAAAAAAAAAAGGATAAAGATTTCCTTAAAAAGAATAAAGTGTTTACGCTGAAGAGCGGGAGAGTGGGGGTATGGATGAAATAATAATAATAATAATAATAATAATAATAATAATCTTGGTCATGTTAACCGGCTGTAAACTCTGGCGGAAAATCCAGATTGCTCATACAACTTTTGGACACTAGTCTTGTTACAAAACCTGAATTTTGCTTGCATCTCCGTTTTACAGATCTGACGCTTGTGTATGCAGGCTTTCGGTTCCTTGCCACACAGTGGGTCTATTCTTGTTTTCCCTAAGATGTAGCACCCGGACCCACGTGTGGAATAATAATAAAATAATTAATAATAATAGACTTGACATTTTAGATAAAGAGGCTGTTAAAAACCAGTGTTATCAAAGGGGAAATTGCGCAGGCACTAAACAATTTAAAGGTCGCCATGGTCTAGCAGCTAGACACTCGCCTGCGGATCAGCCATTAGGCAATATTTACGGTGTGGCTATATGGCGGCCCCCGGCAAGAGCCAGGGTGGGGCTTCAAATAAGGAAAATTTTCATCCTAAAAAGGACTGTAATCTGTTTGTAGGTACCACAACAACAAGATCATAAAGGCGTTAGATACCATGCTCTGTCACGATGGCATAAACTTGCTCTCACTTCAGATTTAATTTCTGACCTGCTGAACAACAAACCATTCTCTGAGCAGTTCAGATTTTCTAAAAAAAAAAAAAAAACATTACGAACCCAAGGGACATTATTCCCTACCAGAACTGTTTTAACGTTATCTCCCCTGTGGCCATGTTAAGAAGTTCATAAGTTATAATGGTGAGTTTCCGCTGAGAATGGACTCCCTGCTAATGAGGAAGGAGGCGATGCAGTGATTTTCTTTTTCTCCCTCAGCCGTAGCGATGGAGAGAATTGTTCCTCTTGGAACGTTAATGTTTCTAATTAGGCTCGCTTGTTGTCAAACTAGCAATCTTGATGAGTAACATTGTCAACGTTGTATTATCGTTGTGATGATCATCACCATTATAATGTCGTTTCGGTTATTATCGTGGTCTTCGTCATCTTTACTTTTTTTTAAAAATTGTTATCATAGTATTTATCAATGGTTAGCATCATCAAAGATGCTATTGATAAAATTCTAAGCTATGGACAGACAGTTTTGGGACCAAACAGGTCCGGTACTGACCAGATAGCCAGACGTATAATAATAAAACAAAGCATTGAATTTACATCGCCACTTTACATTGGATTTATAGACTGTGAAAAAAACGTTTTTGAACAGCATTGATAGGGAATCACTCTGGAAATTAATAGGGCACAATGGAATACTACAGACAATTATGAACTTGGTAAAGGCAATATACAAAGACATGAAATGTCGAGTTCTTCATGAGGGAAAGTTAACGGATACATTTTAAATTTAAAAAAGGTGTGCGGCAGGGATGTCTTTTGTCGCCTCTCTTATTTTTACTGGCTATAGACAGGGTTATAAAGACAGCAACCGCTAACACCAAGAAAGGAATTTAGAAGACCCTTGCAAAACAGCTTGATGATCTGGACTTCGCTGATGAAATATCTCTTCTGTACCATTCACGGGATCGGATGCAAGATAAATTAAATATACATTATGTGAGATCAAAACAGCTATGTCTAAAAATCCACAATGAAAAGACAATGACAATGTGAATAAATCAGACAAATAGTAATGTAGAAGGAGGGGCAGGGGCCGACCGACACGAAGATGGGCACAGGATATAAGTGACTCCTTGAGATGAAAGTACATGAGGCAGGAGAACTGGCGAGAGACCGAGTTTCTTTCAGGCAGACTGTGATGAGAGCAACGTTCTGCAAAGGACCTGCAACATGATGATAATAAGTAATGTAGTTTCTCTTAATGGTATCCAACTTCAAGACGTGGAGTGGTACACCTTTTTGGGCAGTAATGTAAATAAAGATAGGGGGAGTGATAGAGATCTTAAAATACGAATACCGAACGCGAGATGCGCTTTCATATCGCTTGTAAATTGGTTGACATCAAAATAAATTAACAATAATACTAAACTGAAATCTTTTAATGTTAATGTCAAATCACTACTTCTGTTTGGAGCGGAAACATGGCGAACAACTAAGGCAATAACCAATAAACTACAAACATTTATTAACTGGTGCCTGCACAGAATAGAGGGAATTAAGTGATATGATAGAATCACTAACATAGAGCTTTTTGAGAGAACTAAGCAACGTCCAGTGGACCAAAAGTTTAAAAAGACGTCGGCGTTGGATAGGACACATGATGAAAAAAATCTGAGAACAGTATAACTAAAATGTCTATGCACTGAAACCCACAAGGGCACACACATGAACAAAGACAAACAAAATGGAAAAGTGATCTAGAGAGTGAAGTTAAAAATACGACGAGGACGTGGGAAGAGCTGCATGCGATAGCAAAAGATAACGACTGGGCGGAAGTTAGTGGGTAGAAAGGCAGAAGAAGAAGATTATCATCTTTACTGTTGTAACTGTTTTTGTAAGCCGCTTTTTAGCGTAAACAGGAGCGGGGGGGGGGGTAGGGTGGCGTGAACCTGCGGATTGAGAGCCGCATGGCTAGGGCTGTCGCCACAGACTGTGCAAGTTAGGGTATTCATTTTCAGCCTCGACAGAAATACTGCATCACCTTACAGGGGGTTGAACTCGGCTCACCCGAGTGAGAGCCCGACGTTGTAACCGCTCGGCCAACGGCACTTCACTAGTTTCAGTATTGTGATTGTTATCATCATCATCATTATTATCGTCGTTAACATCGTCATCCTTGTCATCATCATCATTATCATCATCATCATCATTATCATTATCATTATCATCATCATCATCATCATTATCATTATCATCATCATCATCAACTACCAGTTGCAGAAATCGACACCTTCTGTTTGTTATGCATGGTACACAACTACTAAGAACTGCGCTCTACACAAACAGAACGGCGAAAAACAGTCCATACATAACACTGGATTAACAGACTTAGTTTTAGTCCATATTTCAGCTACACTGTCATCGGGTTTCCCCATACTTGCTTACCCTGTTGCTGTGTCAGTGCGAATCAAGTGAAATGTCACTCACTGTCTAATTTGGGGGGGGGGGGGGGAGCGAACAGTTAGTCCCAGCACAATCCAGAAGTATGTGAACGCAGTAAATGCGTATGGCAGTTGCTAGAGACACCAAATCCAACAGTCGCTACCAAAAATGTAGCACGATGTGTTTGTTGGCAATACACACGTAGATTTATTACATATGGTATATCACCAGTTCACAGGTAAACTGGCTACCGGCCACATTGAATACCCCAACACACCCGCTGCACAAATTAAAAAGCATTGAAAAGAAAAAACACAGCTCACAAGGGTGCACCAAGCATTAAACTCAGTAACTCAGGCAGCGAAACCGTTGACTATCGTACATATGTGAAAACTGCATTAGCAAAGCGCTGTCGGAAGCAGGAAAAAAAAAAACTACAAATCCAACACTCTGCTATGCCTTGTCTTACATTTTAGACCGGAAGTAAAGTCTGGATTTACAGAATATTGAAGTAACAGACATCGGGATCAGGTCTATGTCTGAGCTTGTCTCAGTGCTGAGACAGAAATGCAAGAAAAAAGAGAAGGGTTAGAATAAATGAAAGACGAGGAAGACGAAGATAAAAGATGGTAGGAGCAGCAGGAGCTGAGGAGGAGGAGGAGGAGGAAGAAGAAGAAGAAGAAGAAGAAGAAGAAGAAGAAGAAGAAGAAGAAGAAGAAGAAGAAGAAGAAGAAGAAGAAGAAGAAGAAGAAGAAAAAGAAGAAGAAAGAAGAAGAAGAAGAAGAAGAGAGAAGAAAGAAGAAAGAAGAGATGAAAGATGAGAGAAGAGAAGAAGAAGAAGATAATAATGATAAAAAAAAACAACAATAACAAACAGAAAAAAAAAAATGAAATATGCAAATGCATAGGTCGTTGTAGTCAACAAAGTTCGTCCTATAATCTCTGCATGTTCTTTTGAACGTTTCCACGAGAATGTTATTTAACTCATGGGTCGTTAGGAGAATTTAGCGTCAGAATCTAAAATGAGTTTTGATGCATTTCTAAAAGCTTCATTGTCGAGACAAGTCTTGCTTATTCGCCCTTGCCGGCTGGAGCGAGAGAGAGAGAGAGAGAGAGAGAGAGAGAGAGAGAGAGAGAGAGAGAGAGAGAGAGAGAGAGAGAGAGAGAGATTGGGGAAGGGGGGGGGGCGGAGATAATATTAAGCCCATCTTTATATCCAGCCCGACTTCATTTTCCTTGGGAATGGCTAGATATTTCCGTAATGGCCAGCTAGTGCTGACATTAAATCTGGATTTGCCTATTGGCCAGTGTGACTTGTCGGTCGAACGTCCAAATAAACTATTTAAAGACTCTGAAATTAGACGACGAGATCGAATGCAGTGGGCTTGAAGTGTCAGACGACACCATTCATGTTGTCATATTGGAAAAATGGGGGGTGGGGGGGGGGGAGGAATAGACCCACCCACTGTCTCAAAGAGGCATTTTATTAGGGATAACTGAAATTGGATTTGGGGGTTGAAAGACGCAGATTAACGGTGTTCATGGCACTGAGGCTAAAGAGCTTCGATGCTTACGAAACTGAGTCAAATGAGCTATGCTCAAGTGCAGCAGGTAAAAAAAAAAAAAAGGAAAAAAGAAGCAGACTGTAAACCTCAACACGCCGAATTTTGTTACTTTTAAACAGCTAACGCAGCAGCAGCAGAAGAAGAAGAGGAAGACGAAGAAGAAGGCAGAGAAACGATATCAACAGAAGAAGAACGAGGAAGAGCACCAGAGAAATGGAGGAAGAGAAGGGGGAATACGAAGAAGAGGACGAGAAGATGAGGATGGAGAGGAGAAAGAAAAGAAGAAAAATTAAAAGAGGAAAAAGAACTAGAAGAACAAACGGGGAAGATGAAGAAAATGAAGAAAAGGAGGAAGCGAAAGAGGAGAAGGAAATTGAAGAGGATTAAAAAGAGGAGGGAGGAAATACAGGAAATACAGAAAGAGAAGAAGAAGAAGAATAAGAAGAAGAAGAAGTAGGAGAAGAAGAAGAAGAAGAAGAAGAAGAAGAAGAAGAAGAAGAAGAAGAAGAAGAAGAAGAAGAAGAAGAAGAAGAAGAAGAAGAAGAAGAAGAAGAAGAAGAAGAAGAAGAAGAAGAAAAAGAAAAAGAAGAAGAATAAGAAGACGAAGAAGAAGAAGAAGAAGAAGAAAAAGAAGAAGAAGAAGAAGAAGAAGAAGAAGAAGAAGAAGAAGAAGAAGAAGAAGAAGAAGAAGAAGAAGAAGAAGAAGAAGAAGAAGAAGAAGAAGAAGAAGAAGAAGAAGAAGAAGAAGAAGAAGAGGTAGAAGAGGAAGAGGAGCAGTAGCAGCAGCAGCAGACTTCCGGTAAATGGAGGATTAGGCATGACAGAATGTGTAGCTTCAAATTATTATTGCTTTCGACAGTGCTTTGCTAGTGTAATTTTTACATATGGGCTGTCGTCTACGGTTCCGCTGCCTGAGCAACTAGGTTTAGTGCTTGGTGCAGCCCTGTGAGCTGTGCTTTTATTTGTGCAGCGGGTGTTTCGAGATATTCAATATGACTGGTTAACGCGTGAGCTGATAAAATACCTTACGTAATAATTCTACGTGTGTCTGGCCACGGCCATCTTTGGATATAAATAGGCCAACTGGGTCAACGGGAATTCCCGTTCTTGTGCAAGAATTGTCCTTCTGTGTTAAAAGTTTTTATCGAGGACATGTATACACAAATTAAGCTACAGTTTCATTAATTTTCTACATATTTTATAGAACTATACGTCATTTTTAAGGTAAATAAGTGTGCCGAATAAATATAACAATAAAGGCTCTTACAGACAAACAAAAATGCTTTTGCTACAGTCAACATGAACATAAACATCAATAACGTTTAGATGAAAACTAAAAGTTGTTCCAGCAAAAGTAAAGAAATATCAGTGCTAACTCTTTGATTCCGAGAGGGTATTGTTGCATCAGAGTAGCGGGAAGGGGAGGGGGGGGGGTGACATTTGTACTTTATCAAATTTAGCGCATACAAATACTGCCATGAAACATACACATATCATACATAACATAAATATAAATAATTGATGGTTATTATTATTATTAGTAGACTACTACAACATATTGCGGCGGCGTCCGTGGCTAAGGCGTTGCGAGTCCGACTCGTAAGCCAGCATACCGCGATCAAAACCCACTGCAGGTTGCGTAGATTTTTGTCGTGGTATGGGACGTCGCAGGTCGACCCAGCCTAAAATGGGCACCAGGATGGGCTGTCCTGGGAAAGTAAAGACAACCGGCGTAATGCTGACCACATTACCCACAGAGTGCTGATGGTCTGTAAAAATATGGGACGCCCTGCCCATATGCCGGATGCGCCGAAAGGCGTGGAAAGGGATCTTTACTTTTACTTTACTTTTTTTACTACAACATATAATTATACTGTTATTTAATAATTAGTAAACAAGCACAATCAGTATGAAATTGATATGTGCAATACTTTTTTCACCCAGAGTAGTTTTCTTAACAGTTCTTATAGCACTACTAAATATGTATCCTCAAGGTACAAACAGCACAAACAAATTTGTCCAGTTTCATCTTGTTGGATGAAATTAATTCCTTACCATTGCGAATTTTTTGGTAACAAATATGCATAGGAAGTGGATGAACAACCAAAAGTTTCCGCAAGAGTTTACAGCCAGTGTTCACGAAGCAAAGCAAAAGCCAGTTTAAAAAAATTAACACAGACCGTAGAACTGCAAATATGCAAAAGAAGTAGATGAACTACCATAAGTTTCCGCAAGAGTTTACAGCCAGTGTTCACGAAGCAAAGCAAAAGCCAGTTTACAAAAATTAACAGACCGTAGAACTGCAAATATGCAAAAGAAGTGGATGAACTACCAGAAGTTTCCGCAAGAGTTTACAGCCAGTGTTCGCGAAGGATAAGTCAAATGGTTAAGGATTAATATTATTAGTGTACTGCTACAACATATAATTATACTGTTAGTTAACAATTAGTAAAGGGGCAAAGAGTGACTAGCTGTGAGAGGTTAGTAAGTAAATTAAATATTATTTTCATCCACTTACCTAGAGCTCCGAAATATCTTGACACAATTTATAAACAGTGGGGTTGCACCATTTATGCATAGTCAATATGAAAGCAATAGTTTTCTTCAAACACAAGATAGTTTGCACCTGACAACTGTCGATATTCTCCAGATATGGCTTCTAAATTACCTGTTTGTGTTATCCCTAAAAGTAAGATTTCTACATTTAAAGTAGAAAAGTAATAAACAGCCAGTTCCCAGAAATCCGAACTACTGACTAGAAACAGTGACACACACATCACAACACGACTGTCTTCCGTGAATTAAAATCAAAATTAAAATTGCTGTATATCCACTTTACAATATCCGCTTGTAGATTTGTAATACGAATACGTTTAGAACACATGATTTTAAACATATTAAGATGTCACACAATGCAACATGGAAACGATGCCAGTAACCTATTTTCGAGAGGGACTCCCCGAAAATGTACTGTGGTTCAGTTGGCAGGACTGAAAGATACAGCTGGACGTGGTCTGGCCAACCATTTCCAAGAGAAATGATGATGAATGGCGAAAGACCGTGGAAGGGAGGAATATTTTCAGTGGAAATGATCCAGACAGAACACAAGAAACCAAGATCTGTAGCGATGCATGAATGCGTATGCCAGCTGGCAAGGCACTTCATGATGATGATGATAATGATGATGATGATGATGATGATGATGATGATGATGATCAATGTTCCACCTCATTTAGCAGATATCTACACTTACACCTTAAGACGTTTGCTGTGGGAGCTGAACGACCGACCGACCGAACGAACAAACAAAAGAAGGAACGAACAAATTAACGAATTTTATCTTTTAAGAGAGTTGGGGGTGGGGGGTGGGGGGGGGGGGGGCATATAATATATGCTCAGACAATTTTCGAACCGTTTTCTGATTGTATGTATAGGGGCTAGTGGTGTTTTGAAATTGTTGTTGTGAAAGATGGTTCCACATTTGAGCTTTAGAGTATGCTAAACTTGTTTTGTATATATATATATATAGACAAAGAGGATAGATAGATAGATAGATAGATAGATAGATAGATAGATAGATAGATAGATAGATAGATAGATAGATAGATAGATAGATAGATAGATAGATAGATAGATAGATAGATAGATAGATAGATAGATAGATAGATAGATAGATAGATAGATAGATAGATAGATAGATAGATAGATAGATAGATAGATAGATAGATAGATAGATAGATAGATAGATAGATAGATAGATAGATAGATAGATAGATAGATAGATAGATAGATAGATAGATAGATAGATAGATAGATAGATAGATAGATAGATAGATAGATAGATAGATAGATAGATAGATAGATAGATAGATAGATAGATAGATAGATAAATAGATAGATAGATAGATAGATAGATAGATAGATAGATAGATAGATAGATAGATAGATAGATAGATAGATAGATAGATAGATAGATAGATAGATAGATAGATAGATAGATAGATAGATAGATAGATAGATAGATAGATAGATAGATAGATAGATAGATAGATAGATAGATAGATAGATAGATAGATAGATAGATAGATAGATAGATAGATAGATAGATAGATAGATAGATAGATAGATAGATAGATAGATAGATAGATAGATAGATAGATAGATAGATAGATAGATAGATAGATAGATAGATAGATAGATAGATAGATAGATAGATAGATAGATAGATAGATAGATAGATATAGATAGATAGATAGATAGATAGATAGATATATAGATAGATAGATAGATAGATAGATAGATAGATAGATAGATAGATAGATAGATAGATAGATAGATAGATAGATAGATAGATAGAGAGAGAGAGAGAGAGAGAGAGAGAGAGAGAGAGAACGGAGAAACGAACGAATAAACTTTATTTTCAAAGAGTTACATATTGGGCACGTAGGCCCGTCTACAATTTTTGATAATGACCTTGCCTCCCAGGTTAACACAGTCTAAAATATCTACAAGGTAATGACCTGGAAGTTAATGCGGCCGGTGTAATGCAGAGAGACGGAGGGGAGGGTAGGTCTATCCACGTCCAGCTGTATCTTTCAGTCCTGCCAACTGAACCACTGTACATTTTCGGGGAGTCCCCCTCGAAAATATGTTACTGGCATCGTTTCCATGTTGCATTGTGTGACATCTTAATATGTTTACAAAGTCCTGTGTTCTAAAACGTATTCGTATTACAAATCTACAAGCGGATATTGTAAAGTGGATATACAGCAATTTTAATTTTGATTTTAATTCACGGAAGACAGTCGTGTTGTGATGTGTGTGTCACTGTTTCTAGTCATTAGTTCGGATTTCTGGGAACTTTCTATTTATTACTTTTCTACTTTAAATGTAGAAATCTTACTTTTAGTGATAATACAAACAGATAATTTAGAAGCCATATCTGGAGAATATCGACAGTTGTCAGGTACAAACTATCTTGTGTTTGAAGAAAACTATTGCTTTCATATTGACTGTGCATAAATGGTGCAACCACACTGTGGATAAATTGTGTCAAGATATTTCGGAGCTCTAGGTAAGTGGATGAAAATAATATTTAATTTACTTACAAACCTCTCACAGCAAGTCACTCTTTGCCTCTTTACTAATTGTTGACTAACAGTATAATTATATGTTGTAGCAGTACACTAATAATATTAATCCTTAACCATTTGACTAATGCTTCGCGAACACTGGCTGTAAACTCTTGCGGAAACTTCTATTAGTTCATCGACTTCTTTTGCATATTTGCAGTTCTACAGTCTGTTAATTTTTGTAAACTGGCTTTTGCTTCGCGAACACTGGCTGTAAACTCTTGCGGAAACTTCTGGTAGTTCATCGACTTCTTTTGCATGTTTGCAGTTCTACGGTCTATTAATTTGTGTAAACTGGCTTTTGCTTTGCTTCACGAACACTGGCTGTAAACTCTTGCGGAAACTTCTGGTAGTTCATTGACTTCTTTTGCATATTTGCAGTTCTACGGTCTGTTAATTTGTGTAAACTGGCTTTTGCTTTGCTTCGCGAACACTGGCTGTAAACTCTTGCGGAAATTTCTGGTAGTTCATCGACCTCTTTTGCATATTTGCAGTTCTACAGTCTGTAAATGCTTGTAAACTGGCTTTTACTTTGCTTCGCGAACACTGGCTGTAAACTCTTGCGGAAACTTCTGGTAGTTTATCCACTTCTTTTGCATATTTGCAGTTCTACGGTCTGTTAATTTTTGTAAACTGGCTTTTGCTTCGCGAGCACTGGCTGTAAACTCTTGCAGAAACTTCTGGTAGTTCATAAACTTCTTTTGCATATTTGCAGTTCTACATTCTGTTAATTTTTGTAAACTGGCTTTTGCTTTGCTTCACGAACACTGACTGTAAACTCTTGCGGAAACTTCTGGTAGTTCATCGACTTCTTTTGCATATTTGCAGTTCTACAGTCTGTTAATTTTTGTAAACTGGCTTTTACTTTGCTTTGCGAACACTGGCTGTAAACTCTTGCGGAAACTTCTGGTAGTTCATCCACTTCTTTTGCATATTTGCAGTTCTACGGTCTGTTAATTTTTGTAAACTGGCTTTTGCTTCGCGAACACTGGCTGTAAACACTTGCTGAAACTTCTGATAGTTCATCGACTTCTTTTGCATGTTTGCAGTTCTACGGTCTATTAACTTTTGTAAACTGGCTTTTGCTTTGCTTCGCGAACACTGGCTATAAACCCTTTCAGAAACTTCTTTTATTTCATCGACTTCTTTTGCAAATTTGCAGTTCTACGGTCTGTTAATTTTTGTAAACTGGCTTTTGCTTCGCGAACACTGGCTCCTCTGATGCAACAATTCCCTCTCGGAATCAAAGAGTCAGCACTGAAATTTCTTTACTTTTGCTGGAACAACTTTTAGTTTTCATCTAAACGTTATTGATGTTTATGTTTATGTTGACTGTAGCAAAAGCATTTTCGTTTGTCTGTAAGAGCCTTTATTGTTATATTTATTCGGCACACTTATTTACCTTGAAAAGGACGTATAAAATATGTAGAAAATAATGAAACTGTAGTTTAATTTGTGTATACATCTCCTCGATAAAAACTGTTAACACAGAAGGACTCAATTCTTGCACAAGAACGGGAATCCCCGTTGACCCAGTTGGCCTATTTATATCTAAAGATGGCCGTGGTCTATCCTATGTTAGGAATATATAATATATTTTTCTGATTGCTATGCTTTCCGTTAGATTTAAACAGCGTCTATAGCTTACACTGAGAGTCGCCGTGGCGTAGCGGCTAGACGCTAGCGTGCGGATCGAAAGGTCGTGGTTTCGCTCCCTGGCGAAGCCGGACTTTTTTCAGAAATGACCTTGATTTCCAGGTCGACCCAGCCTTGAGTGGGTACCGGGTGCAGTCTCGGGAAGTAAAGGCGGTCTACGTGATGCTGACCACATCACCCATCTTGTGCCGATTGGTCTATAACAATATAGGTCTAGCCCAATATGCCATATACACCTAAAGCCGTGGAAAAGGGACCTTTACATTTTTTTTCTCACTTATATAACCAACACTGAGCATTTGTGAAACGATTTTGTAAAAAAAAAAAGTTAAGCCCTTATTGAAAAGTAAACTTTTCGCAGCGGTAACAGCATCATAACCTTTTTATGTTTTGGCATTGTCTCCGCCGTGGTTATTACTCATCAAGCGATATGGCACCGATGTGTATGTCCAAATCTGCTAAGATGTTGATTTCCTAAACTCCTTTATCAATAATCATATACGCTCAAATCCACGACCAGTGTACACCCAAATTCACGACCTGTTACGCCCAAATCCACGACCAGGTACGCCCAAATTCACGACTAGGTACGCCCAAATCCACGACTAGGTACGCCCAAATCCACGACTAGGTACGCCCAAATCCACGACCAGGTACGCCCAAATCCACGAATAGGTAAGCCCAAATCCACGACCAGGAGAAGGAAGATCCCCGTTGGGTTAAACGCTTTTCAGGGATACCAGGTCAGGATGACAGGCAGATTACTGTAAAGACGATCCGTGCTCCTAGAAATTCTGGAAACTTCAAGGGATAACCACTGGAGTTTTTAAAGCGAGATAGAG
This sequence comes from Candidula unifasciata, assembly GCA_905116865.2. NCBI lineage: Eukaryota > Metazoa > Mollusca > Gastropoda > Stylommatophora > Geomitridae > Candidula > Candidula unifasciata. Next base: position 85,021 of record CAJHNH020002614.1, on the reverse strand, counting down.
TGCGTGACATCGCACACAAACCAGCAGATTTCATAGCATGCAGGGGACAAAAGTACCGATATGATTCTTTAGTGCAAGGAATTCCAGTGAAATGTGACTGAAAAGCTTAATGCATCGGGAAGTAGAAAAACGTGGTTGTCCAATACAAATAACAGTCATATTTCACTGGGACTTTTGAATTAGCTTGACTGCTGTCACCCCCATTTTTTGTCACCATTCTTTAGTGCACAAAATCAAAAAAAAAGAGATAATTTTAAAAGTGACGATAGAGTTAGCTTCATATTGAAATACCAAGTGGGATACAAATTACAGTAACCATGTCATTATCACGTAACCTTTCATTATTGGTGTTACGGGTGCCAAGTGTGTTGAGAACATGAATCACGGTGCAGACGAACACAATGACGTCATAATAGTTTACAAATGGACGCCCCACTTTTGACATGCACCAAAGAGAACAGCGTTCTGTTATCCGTTTCGAATGAAATCAGTGCATGTGTGAAACCTGTGAAAATTATCAGGGGGGAAAAAGCAGAGGAAAACAGAATGAATTCTTTCGGTTTCAAGGATAGTATTAAGTGTTGATTTATAACTAATTTAAATGCCCTCGTGTACGGAAAGGATTAGAGCCATCATGTAGCAATCAAACTCTTGGCTTGCCTGCTATAGTAACAGTAGGGAAAAATCTCATACATTTTTTCTGACCTGCACAACTTTGGAGAAGCCTCGGTAGTCTGCCGGCTCATTGTCTTGGGTTGAAGTCTGCATTAAGTGGAATTAATTTTTATGACTTTGCCTCCCAGTTTAACACAGTCTGAAATGTATACAAGGTAATGACCTGGGAGTAAAGGCAGCCGGTGTAATGCAGACCACAACACCAACCGAGTGGCTATTTAAAACAAAATGAGAAATCCTTTGTCTTGTAGACTGCCCTAACATTGCAGCTTGCTGATTGTGTTTGCCATGACGTGTACTTATGCAGTTAAAGGTTAGTTGCGTATCCTTTACAGGAAGGTGCAAAATCAACCCCAGCAGCCCCTGGCTGTTGTGTGGTTTCTCTAGGCAAATTTACATCCAGGATTTTGCCATTGCCTCTGGACGGTCGGCTTCTTGATACCACTGTCGAAACCAACGCAAGGCGCATGTCCGGCAGTTGGGATCAAACCCGGCATCCCGGCATTACGAAGCGTTCGCATCGACATAGCCACAGAGCCGACACTTATGCAGTACTGCGTGTAAAAATGCCCGCTAACGGGACTAGTTGCTTTCGTCAGCAGGGATCTGCAATTCTATTGTTGGCATATTCGACGCATTACCAACACATATACACACAGACACACACACACACACACACACACACACAAATCATTCCGCCAACAGTGTCGCGCCAAACACTCAACGCAGTAGCTGGGTGACGGAACCTTTGGACTCCAGGTTAGGAAATCGTTAGAACATATGTAGGATATAAAGGCTAAACATTTACGCGAGTCGCGGAAGCGTTTAAGTTACTCCCTTAACTAGTGTCTTCCATAGACTGATAATTATTATTATGTAAACTCTTTTCAGACCAGACTGTTATTTATTTGTCTCTTGTGTCAGATGCTCGCCTGACTGTCAAAAAGTCTTGGGTTCGAATTCTCACTTTTTTTTTTTTTAAATTTTTTAAAAATTGACATTTGCTCCCAGCTCAATAGTCTAAAACTATCATCATCGTGTGCCCTGTCTAGCAGTGAGGGCGCCAAGGTTTCTCCTGATATCTCTGTCATTGGTATTTTGAACGAGTTCCACTGATAATATACATCCATGCCATCGCTTCAGACCGTTAAGCATTGTATATACTTGGTTTGTCTCCCCACCTTCTACCGTTGAAATTTCCAGTCACGATATTCTCCAGTGCTTCATTCTCATCGCCTGACCAAAGAACACTGACTGCCTCTTTCTTATAGGTGTATGTAAAATTTAAGGCCCCTTTTCCACGCCTTTGGGCCTATTGGAAATATAGGGCTGACCTTTATTTCGGCACTTAGTGGGTAATGCGGTCAGCATCAGACCGGCCGCCTTTATTTCCCACTACTGTACCTGGTACTCACCCAAGGCACGGTCAACCTGAGAGTCAAGGTCATTTTTTGAAAAAAAGTTTGGCTTCTTCAGGACGCGAACCCACCTCGACCCTGCGATCCGCAGCCGGGCGTCTAGCCGCCATTGCCACGGCGATTACCCCAAAGTTGTATGAAGTCTTCTTTAAATTTCATTAGCCATTACCAGGCAGTCGTTATTAGTCTCTCTGTCTCCTTCCATGATAATAACGTGGATATACTGTTCGGGATATGCAGGAGTGCGAGGGAGAAAAAAAGGGAATTTTCTGTCTACAAAAGCTACGGGAACACTCGTACTGGACAAGGGCGATAATCTGAAGACCATGTATGAACGACTTCGGCAAAAAGACACAAGATTAGATTACATAACATGGGCAAGAATGTGTAAACAAGGAATTAAGTGTGGATCCGGTCAGGAGAGATGGATGAGAGGAAGAGATTGGCGTGTGTATAGTCAATGTGCTATGGGAACAGTTAGCATCTACACCTTACTTCATTTGCTGCGGAAGACGGAGCATCTATGGGTATGCCCGGTGTGCTATGGTGTCGAGTTTTTAATCAATAAACTCCTTCCATGAAAACATCAGGAATCCTTTATAGCGTTTCATACCGCAGTCTTTCACCACATTTAAAGGGTTTGGGGCACTAGATTTGGGTTGAGAGCCAACGTTCTACAGTGTTCTGATGTTAATTTTTCAACACTACACTATGAAGTTATCCTTGAATAAGTTAAGACACCTTGTAAGTAGGGTCCAGTGAGAGAGGCCACCGGTAAAAATCGTTTGCAGTGACAAACCGAAAAGCGAAAGTTTCGGTACAACGTACGAAAACAAACTGACCCGTACCCTGGCACATACAATGCGTTCGGTTTCCAATGCGGTGTTCAAGGTCCGAGACAAAAATTTACTTTAAAATTTAATTCAGATTCCAAGTTGTTGGAATTATAAAGCTTTCGAATGCAGACGAATGATTGTACGAGTAAAAGGACTGATATCACCTGTGGGGATTCGAGTTCATGATGCTTAGTTTATAGACCAGTCAACAACCGGTGAGTAATGTGGTCAACATACACTGATAGAGATGCGACGCAAATAACGTTGAAAAGGTAAACATCCTTTTAATGAGATATTGGCAGCAGTTGAGGACTGTCATTGAAAGATGTGTTCGTTTGGACGTCGGGGCCAATCTCCTCATCCTGCTTGGAAAATGTGAGTGATATCATGTGTATGGCCTTTACGTCAATATTAAAGGTATTTAAAAGTATTTGAGAAAGAAGGCAGGAAGAGGCGTAAGGTGGGGTGGGGGTTGGAAAGGGGGTTTGAGAACAGTAGATGAAGAGTCGGAAGAGGATGAGGGGGGAAATAATGAGGAGGGGGAGGAGGCAGAGCAGCAGCAGCTGCGGCGGAAGCAGAAGCAAAAGCAGTAGCAGAAGCAGCAGCAGCAGAAGAAGAAGAAAAAAAAAGAATATTTTTTTTTTACTTTTCCACTGTCCATTCCTTTTTCATTTGTTTATCTATCCCTCTATTCAACCAGTTGACCGAGAAATGACCATTTGTTTTACCGTTCTCCGACCATATTTGTCTTCCCGATTGTATCCCTCTATAGTATTCTAATCTTCCATCCTTTACTCTCCCGTATTTCTGTTTTTGAATCGTTCTGTCTACTTAAATATCTATCTATATGGCGTGACCTCTTGATATCTCTCTTCTGTTCAGTCTGTCTATCTCTGTCTCACTGTTGTCTCTCACATCTTCCCCATTTTCTTATCGCTCTCTTCTCCACCCATCTCAGTTACTCCCCTCTCTTCAGTCCCTTTCTCTCTCCCTCTTTATCTATTAGTGTCTGTGGTTAATGGAGAGTTCCTAAATTAAAAGACACTACAGGATCACAAATCCGATGCCTGAAAGCTCCCGACCATAGATATAGAATTCTAGCTGGGTAATAGCCATACCCTCTAGCTTAGTCTGTCGTCTCTAATAGATTACCTTTCTTGCTCTAATAATCGTTCGCTCTTCTCTTCCATTTTCTTACCGCCAAAGGGGTAACATATAATACGGACTTAAACACTCGAAACAGTATATAGTTTGTTCCACTTCTGAATTTCTTATTACTGTATCTTTCGTAAATCCTGCTTTGTCCTACCCTATCATAAAGTCAAATTAATCTTCTCCATCTTTTCTCAACACCAGCTGAGGCAATTACTAATAAACTACTAACATTCATTGACTGGTGCCTGTGCAGAATAGAGGGAATTAAATGGTATGATATAATCACTAATGTAGAGCTTTGGGAGATAATTAAGCAAGCTCCAGTGGACCAAGAGGTGAAGAAAGACGCTGGCGTTGGATAGGACACACATTGAGAAAACCGAGAACAATATAAATAGAATGTATTTGCATTGGAACCCATAGGGGCATAGGAATAAAGAAAGGCCAAAAAAAAAAAAACATGGAGAAGGGAGCTAGAGAGGGAAGTTAAAAAGGTTGGGGTGGGTGGGGTGGGGTGGAGGGGGGGGGGGGGCATATGAGAGCTGCAATGCGATAGCAAAGGATAGAACGACATGGCGTGAGTTGGTTGAGGACCTATGCTCCATTGGAGGCTAGAAAGGCAGAAGAAGAAGAAGCTTGTGCCTTTCAGCAACAGGTTTTGAATAGGCGTTGGGTGCGAGACTTAGTAGTTGCTATGTACATGCTGATATTCACGGACTTGTATATTTTCCTATCTGTATGTCCATCGCTTGCCTGGGGTACCTATTGTTCTGCTTCTTTTGTGTCTAAATGTCAGGTCTGTCACCCTCCCTCCCCCTTCTCTCTCTCTGTCAGTCTGTCTGTCTGTCTGACTGTCTGTCTGTCTCTCTATCTCTCTCTCTCTCCTTCCTTGAACTGTTTGATTAACATGTACCAATTAAGGAAGTCCAAGTTAAGCATCAGAGTAAATCGCCATGGTTTACTCAGAAAGTAACTGAGATTATACGAGAGCGAGATGTGGCACATAAAAACAAGGACTTCATAAAATATTTGGTTTTGCATTATAAATTTAATACGTCATTCAAAACAGAAAAAAAAATATCTCTTTACAAAATTAGTAACAAATAAAACAAATATCAAAGATATATGGAAGGCAATTAATACCTTGACTTATAGAAACAATTAAACGCGTTTGTTAATAACAAATCATGTTACATCAGGCGATTTCTGTATTTTTTTTAAAACAGTTATAGAACAGTCCAAGGCTGCAATATCACTTTATTCGTGTGACTATTTTTTGCTGTTGTCATTTTGTAAGGCTAAATGCTCAAATTATATTCCTTCTAACATGCCGCTCACGTCAGTTACTGAAGTATTCACATATCTCACCAGTATTTAAAAAAATAAACTAATAATGCTTGAGGTTTAGATGGAATCAGCAATAGGATCATTCAGTGTGCTACATCAGTTGTTTGTGGGTCGTTGACTTTTATATACAACCAATGTCTCGCCAAAGGCTTCTTTCCTTCAGCTTTTAAAATTGCCAAAGCATATCCTCATCTTAAATCTGGCTCTTTAGACAGTAGTCTTCTGAGTAACTATAGACCCACCTCCATTTTATTAATATTATCGAAACCGCTTGAAAAACACATTCACAAAATATCCCTCAGACATCTAGATAACAACAAACTTATCACTGACAATAAATCAGGATTTCGACCAAAGTATTCGTGCCATACAGCTTTAACAAACATGATAAAAAAGTGACATCAAAATATTAGGGACGATAAAATATCACGATGTGTGTTTATAGACTTCAGATAAGCTTTTGACATCATAGACCATACTATACTTATTAAAAAACCAGAAATAATGACTTCTACTGTAATCTGTTAACGTTATTAAGATCTTTTCTGTTAAATAGAAAACAAGTAGTTTCACAAAATAAATTCCTGTCACAGACTACTGTGGTGAATACTGGAGTACCCCAGGGCTCTATTCTTGACCCTCTGTTATTTGCCATTCATATAAACGATCTTCCTCAATGTCTGTCGTCGCCTTGTGACTTATTTGCAGACGACTGTATAGTCTATACAAGTGCTTAAACGTGTCATATTATAGAGTCATCTTTACAACATGATATAAAAAATGTTGTTTCCTGGAGCTATGCAAACCGCATGCAAATAAACAACAGTAAAACAAAAGGCATGTTAATATCAACAAGACAAAAGCTATATTCTTTAACTGCACAGAATATTGTTCAGCTCTACATCAGTAACAACCCCGTAGAATGTGTAACTGAGCATACAACTTTAAGTGTAATTACTAATAGAAATTGAACCTTCACTTCTAGAGCACTTAAAACAAACAAAAAGAGATTACGCTTGGTCAGTACTAATCATCGAAGAGACAGTTCCAGTATTCATAAATATCTAAGTTACCACCGTTCCATAAAAGACTACTTTTCAATGAGGCCAAAGTTATTCACAAAAACATATTTTAAAAAATGCTCCGGATTACCTTTGGCCATTCTTTAAGTATATGGGCGACATAGCAAACACGTAAACTTATTTCACAACCCTAAACCTAGAATAGAGTTGTACAAAGCGAGCTTGGCGTACTATGCAGCTCATCTGTAGAACCAACTTACACAACCAATTAAAAATATAATCAATCCCTTTAAATAAGATTGAAAGCTTTCTGAATATAACCTCACTACAGATTACATGCTCCCTTTGAAGATAATAATTTCCTGAGAATACTGTTGATATCCACCAAGATTTATTACATTCACTATTAGAATTGTTTATAAATGTAGCCACACTTAGAGCACATTGTTACTAATTAGTGATATTGTTGACATTGTCTATTATTATTATTACCTGCTAAAACGATATGAGGCCAGAAGGACAAAATGTAAGACGGACTGTGTTCCCACTTCCTAACTCTTTGAAAATAAAGATTGTTGGTCAGTTTACTCGTTCGTTTTCTCTCTCTCTCTCTCTCTCTCTCTCTCTCTCTCTCTCTCTCTAAAAAAGATCTCTCTCTCTCCTCTCTCTCTCTCTCTCTCTCTTTCTTTCTCTTTCTCTGAATCTTCGTCTGAGTATTTTAGTCATATTTGAGTTAATTTTAATATTATTTTAAATCTATAGTTGTTTAAGCAACACTAAGAAGAAAAAGAAACAGACAGAGCAGCTTAAGGACTATGAATGACTTTCGCCTTGGGTATTCATTCACACAGTATTTTAAGTACTACAAAATACAATCAGTCATTCTTATTCTATCTTATCTTTACCCTTTTTATAATCTATAGAAACCTACTGGCCTTTGAGATATAAGCAGCGGCAGAACAAATTATGCCCTGGGAATTGATCCCTGTATAGTCCACAGATATTAGACTTATCATTAAGTCGTGATTTATCGCCCTGAGAGAAATGCTCCATAGTTAGGAAACGTGTCACTGGAAGCACATTCTATGGGGGGGGGGCCTATTGTATAGAAAGGGTAGATCAGGTAATAGTAATTCCAACATCACAGCAAACGAGTTCACCTGTAGTTGCTTCATTCCTGTGTCAAAGAAACACAGACATACACAAGGTACGCATACAGACACACGCAGACACACCCACAGACACACAAGGACACACACAAAGACACACACATACATGCACACAGAGACACACACACGCAGACACACTAAGACATACACACAGACACGCACACAGACACACGCAGACACACACACAGACTGACACATTCACCCACATGAACACCGTACAGACTCACAAACAAACATACTCACAGACACGCCCACGCACAGAGACACAAATATACAGAAACACACCCACATAGACACACACACACATGCGCACACACACTTTAACAGTTACCGACACATAGGCTCAAGCATACACAAATCATACATACACAAACATGCCTACACAAGCATCCATGTCACACATATACATGTCACACATAGACGCACAAATACATATCAAACACACCTTATTTAACTATAAATTGATAATGCGATATGGATTATTAACTCACGTTTACGGTAGCATATAATCACTGGTAATCGTGAAATGAAAAAGTTTGCTGTTAAGTGAGTATGGACTGTTTGTAGTTTTCAGATCTAGTGAAAGATGGTTTCATAAATAAGCAGCAGAATATTCCAAGCTTGTTTTAAATACATCAGTTCTAGGTTTAGGCAAATGTAATAAACTTAGGCGCTTGCTATTTGTAGGATTGGATTGAGTCAATCGGAAAATATAATTTTGAGTATTTTGAGATAGGATTTTAAGAATGCATTTGGCCTTGTTAAAAATTGAAATGTTTAATAAATGGTAGAAGTCTTAGATATCCGTAAAAGAGATTTTTTTCGACGTGGTTTCTATTGGAGACTAGACGTACGGCCCGATTTTGTAGAGAGCACAGTCGTTTGACATTAGATTTGGCACAACGGTCCCAAATTCTGGAACAATAGTCAATATGCGTATGGATGTAGGATACGTACAATATTTTACATGTATTTTCATCTAGAACGTTCTAAATGTGCCAAGTTGATAAACTTTGTGCGCCATTTTCTTGGTCATGGCATGAATATTGAATTTCCAAGTTAAATGGCTGTCAATCGAAACACCTAATGTTTTGTGTTCAACAACATTAATATTGAATGCAGGTAGAGGCGGTCACTGCAGCTCGCCGGTGGCTAGAGAACAAGATACATACGCATGCTCAAGAAGGTGAAGACATAATTGCTTTTTGACTTGTCGGCTTCAAGCTCCTGGTCTAACTGACTATCGTCTCTCTCCCTCACCCGTCCTTGCGTTCTCGTCCTTCTCTCTCCCCGCTTCTCTCTCGTTATGTCTTTTTTTTCTCCAAGCCCGGGTGATTTTTCACATTCCTGACCCCAGTTCACCTGTTCATCCTTATCGTCCTAGATTCTCGGCTAGTTGTACCATTTGATCTGACCGAAAGATTAATATGCCTCTCTCGTCTGTATCTCGTAGGGCGTTGCTCGGCCAGCGTTCCTCGTTATCTCATTTCCACTGCAAGTGTCTGTGATCTGTCCTCTCAGCAACCTGTCACCTAATGATTCTCGTCTTCTTAGATTCTCTGACATCCTGTCGTATATTATTGCCACTCCATATCTCCTTCT
>CAJHNH020002614.1:70000-72232 GCA_905116865.2 Candidula unifasciata | reverse complement strand
GGGGAAAAACTTAGGAATAAATTTCCTTTTTTTTCCCTTTTTGCGAATACAGTGGGGGAAAAGGGATATGTTAGTTTCTAGCTTTTAAAATACATACCCTTTCCCAAAGCCTTTCGGGACCCATAAAAATCCTATGGGAAAATTTGGCTTTGCAATTTCCCATAGTGGACTGGTCGCCCCCATAGCTGCTTCGTGTCTGTACCCACGAAACCAAGCACGAAACCCATACCAGAATGTCCCAATCAGTGTCCTCTGGGTGAGAGAGAAATCGAGAATCTGAATCAGACAGCTGTCTCAAAAAAGAATCCTATTACGGCATAAACCCACATAACTTTAAATACCATGAGGACAAGCCTTTAGAAAGTGCCATCAAACTGCAATCCGTAGCTTATAAGCTCACAAGAAACCACAAATCCTCATTAGATTTTCCTACACAGAGCTGAAAGGATTAATGATATCCTGTGAAAGGTTAAGCCTGTGATATTGCTAAGGGAGTCAGTTACGCGATGGGCAGTAATTGTAGTTTTATGAGTTGTATCTGCAATTTTTCAAATATTTATAGCGCTAGCAACGGGAAGTCAAAAATACATATCATTAGATCCCTATCTATCGGACATTTGAGATGGCAAATAAGCACATTGACAATTATGATTGATGAACTGTAATAGCTCAATAATGGGAAATCTACACGGCATTAATGCTGGTGTTATAAACCCCTCTATTTTCTCATCTGTCCCTCTTATTTCGATGTTCATATATATATCTCTCTCTCTCTCTCTATCTATATATATATATATATATATATATATCTATATATATATATATATATATATTATATATATATATATATATATATATATATATATATATATATATATATATAGTATATATATATATAATATATATATATATATATATATATAGTATTGGGGGGGGGCTAAAGGGGCCGGATACCATTTTAAAATGTTGTGCCGAAACGTCCAGCAATCATGATTCGCTATCTCAGACGATTATCAGCATGCTGGATCACGCCTGTGTTCCTGTCCCATACAGGCCATGTCGTATAGCTAGCTATTAAAGCTTTCATCTCTTTCTTTTTTTTTTTTTATTTTTGGGTCGTTATTTGTTTTTTTGTTTTTTCGTTATTTTTTTTTTCGTAACTGTCAACCAATGTTCCAAGATGATCACTTATTATACAACTGTTTTTCATGTGAAATCATTCATGTGCTGAAGACAGACACTCCCGAAATCTTAAATTCAGAAGAAAAGTTTAAACATGGGAATAGAGTAAATTAGTATGGAACCAGCATGTTTGGTCTTTGCAAATGATATTAGTTTGTTGTATTATCGGAATGTAGTGTAGCCCCATGACAACACCAGGCCAAAGAGACAGTTCTAGCTCACCATAGCACAAAGACACCAAGCATGAGCAATACTGTAGAGACTCTGCGTTGGCCATACAGGACAATCCCTAACTTATATATATATATATATATATATATATATATATATATATATATATATATATATATATATATTACGTATCCAGAAACCATGAGTTGTAAACCCTTTGGCTCGGTACTATGGATATCGCAACCCTTCGGCCTTGATTCCATTATAGGTACCGTTAATCTGGGAGAAATGTGGCTTTTCTGCCTACCCCCGGGAGTGAACCCGGACCACAAGGAGTTCGTCACCCGGCCGCCGCGAACGTCAGGTTTAACCAACTTCGCTAGAGAGCCGGGCATATATATATATACATATAGTCTAGATTAGGAGGAGGAGCGGCAGAAGGTAAAGAAGAAGAGGGAGATGAAGAACGATAAGAAAGAGGAGGAGGAAGAAGAAAAATTATTGATGGGAAGATTCGTATCCCCAAGGCTTGAAACATAATTTTGTATTCCACTCCACATTGTGGTGACATTCATCGGGAGCTCTATAGCATTGACATCGTCCACAATCTGACACGGCCAGGTCAAATAGCAGCAGACAATAAAAGGCAATATGCCGACTGTTTATTGCTTAAGTGTCACATAAAATACAGGAAAAAGGGGGAGGGGACAGACAGACACACACACACACACACACACACACACACAGAGAGAGAGAGAGAGATTGAGAGAGAAGAGAGAGAGAGAGAGAGAGAGAGAGAGAGAGAGAGAGAGAGAGAGAGAACTGTACTGATATTAAATTTTTTAACTAAAGTGTTCGTGAACTTTTGCATTTTTGTGC
>CAJHNH020002614.1:32500-65000 GCA_905116865.2 Candidula unifasciata | reverse complement strand
CCTGCATATACCAATCGGTCCTCGGTGGTGGTGTGGTTAACCTCAGGCCTGTCGCCTTTACTTAAATGAATGAAAAAATCAAGAACTGGCATCACTACAATCGGGACATTTCCACACGCGTACCGTCTCCTGATTCAGTAGCCAACTTAGAGCCGACATGTTTATTGTACCAGTTTGCCACCTGATTAAAAGTCCGTCTATGTTTCCGCCCTCGTTGTTGGATATCTGCAAGAACCCCAGCTCACCAGCAGTTGAATTGTTCTTTCAGTGTATGGATTCTCTGTCTCTGTTCTATTTTACTATCCGTTTCATCACTGGATAACTTTTGCCACGTCAGCTTTATCATAAAGTAGCTCCCTGCCTAGAGGAGCGGCAACAGCTAATCTATCAGCCTACCAATCAAATACCTTTCTTAAATGTTTGTGTATTCTAGACAAAGCAATAAGGTCTTACTGTGTTCGTAAATTGTTGCTGTGATTGTTATTCGACATTTGCTTCGTTAATATAAATTTCTGTAACCTATGGTGCCATTTCAATGGGTTGAAATGAATTCTGTCCGTATTCCATAGTCGTGGATTTCAAGCTGTACGATAGACATGGCCAATGAGACACCTTTTTGGGGGGTGCCTAGTTGACCATGTATCTTAGTGCACTTGTATTCATGGCGAGGCGCAGACGCCGTCTGGAGGTGACAGGTTCAATTCCCGGCACGGTAACTATAGCTTTCGATTTTTATGTTGTCTAGTGTGTTCTTCTATCTTTTTCTACTTCTTTCTATGAGTGCCGTTCACAATACTTTCTGTTACTTGATTAATTCAGCCTACTTGTAACGTCGCATAACTAAACACCGTGAACAGAAAATCCATGAAATGTCGCCATTACTTTCCATGCACTTCCTTTTCGTGCACTGTCCCTTTAATTTTTTATTATCAAAATTTCTAGCAAAACTTATGAACTCGTCCCAGCGTTTTGTCTTTCCCAAACCTGCTGCATACATAGATCTGCCCGTTCTGTTTTCTAAACCACATTTTCCCTTATATTCAAATTCTGCTTCATTCGTGAAAATTCTCCCGCCAAGGTGAGTTTTCAGTGGACCAAAAAGGAAATCGCTAGGGTCTAAGTCGAGGCTGTAAGGTGAATGTTAAATAAGTTCCCACCTTAGATGGTAAATTTTCTCCCGAGTTAACCAAGCCGTATGTTATCTGACATTGTTTTGGAAGGAGCAGTATTCCTCTAGTCAGCAGGCGTGAACGCTTTCTTCGAACTGCACAATGAAGGATCGATAGAACCTTACGGTATGAATCAGCATTCATAATGTGCCTCCATTTTTTTTTTCTCGTTAAATTGGGTAATTAACCTCTAAACATCTCCACCCGCTGCACGATGAAGTCTATCTGTGAGCATTAAAAACGTTATCCCAAGTTTACTTCTACCATTGTATCAACACAAGAATTAATGTATTTAAAGAGTAAATTATCCAATTTTCACAAAAATCAACGTGACACATATCTTATGAAAACACGAAATCACAAACCATTTGATTTTTTGTGTGAAGCCATGAGTTGTTAACCCTTAGGCTCCATTTTATAGATATCGCTACCTTTCGGCCTTGATTCCATGATAAATACCAAAAATCAGCGTAACCCGGACACATATCCACCCGCTCATGGAAAACACGAAATAGAGATTTTAAAACATTTAAATAGTGTTAGCTGATTCTAAAGACAGTTTTTAAATAGATTGACACCGTACCTTTTTAGCTTTTTCAAACTGTTAAACATCGGTTGTTTAGCATAAAGTTTGGGTGCGTGGTAATGAAGAGCTGATGACAATGTGTCAGTAATTTTCGACTTCTTGATTTACATATGCATAGTCCGTTTCAGAAGTCGTGACCAACTTTAAAAAAAAAATTTCACCCAGTAACCGCTCGGTGCATGATATTGAAACCATGCAACCTTTTAATTATAATGTCCTTTTGAGTTGTTTTTTGTTTTAATCTTTTTTATTTTAATTTTTTTTGCTATTTTTTTTTTCTTTGTGTTAACACGAATCTAGTTTTTTATGATGTCTTATTTGCAGTATATGAGCAAACAAAACAAAAACACACACACACACACACACACACACACACACACACACACACACACACACACAAATAATTGCATGCTTACAGTTAACTGAGTAAGAAAAACTGTTGCAAACATAAAATTGTACGTGTTTTATAGACGTTTCTCTCTCTCTCAGTAAGTTATCTTCAGCATAAGACTGTCATGAGTTGTGGATTTTTCAGTGCATGGGGGAATAGGCTATCAAAATAATCACCAAGCATCGCTGCACATGTGAACTAATCTACAAACAATCTCCGCGTGTGTGCCAGTTACTGTATATTTCTTTGGGATCACAGAAATTTGCAAGTTTCAGAATACAGCACCATATGTGCAATTGTAAATTATAAAATCATAAAGGCATGTAAAGCCAGTCTATCTGCCTGTTATTTGCCTAACACACCGACATTCAATCAATGGATTTTCATCAAGCCCAGAGGCACATAACGCAAAGACAAACTATCACCACTTAATTCGATCCTGAGCCACCATCTCCAATTGCAGTTTTGTCCGTCGCGTAGCCTTGAGTTCAACCTTAAAGGTGCGACGCCAAATGTTTTTTGGCCGGCCTCTTCCTTGCTGTCCTTTTGGTATCTATTGTATTGCCTGTTTCAACCGTCTCTTTTTCTTAATTCTGAAAAGTGTCCAATCCATCTCCATCTTAGCATTATTTTAAATTTTATTTCTAAATGTACATCTTTTAAGTTTATCATTTGTTGTAGTCTAGAACAACTGATTTTATCTTCCCATGTGAACCCCAATAATGTTCTGAGAAGTCTTCTCTCAAAACATCTGAGCATGCTCTCTATCACAACAAACCGACATACCCTGGATAAAATATTCAAAGGAACGCTAAATACCCAAAGGACCGATGCTTACAACCCTGCACGGAGCCTTAAATATATATTGCCACACACAAATCTTTTTTGGACCAGTCGTCACTCGAAGGGTGAAGGTTTCACCGTCCCGCTGGTCACATTTACTTCCCAGGATATCTCGGGACTCTTAGTCAATTACAAAAGTCCCTTTTCACGGTTCACTTTTTGTCCTCTTCCACGCCGTCCTCTTCCTCGTCGTCATCTTCCTCGTCGTCCTCTTCTTCGTCTTCCTCTTTCCCGTCTTCCTCTTCCCCGTCTTCCTCTTCTTTCTCTTCCTCTTCTTTCTCTTCCTCTTCTCCCTCTTCCCCTTCTTATTCTTCTTCCCCGTCTTCCTCCTTTTCTCCTTCCTCTTACCCGTTTTCCTTCTCTCTCCTGCTTTCTGTCTTTCTCCTCTTCCCCGTCTTCCTCTTCTTCCTCTTTCTCCTTCCTGTCTTCCTCTTCCCTGTCCTCATCTTCTTCCTCTTCCCTGTCTCTGAGTCCCATCCATCTTTCTCTTCTCGCCCAACTTCCTCTTCCCCATCACCATTTTACTCTCTCTCTCTCTCTGTCTCTCTCTGTCTCTCTCTCTCTCTTATTTTCCTTCGCCATCTCTTCTCCATCTCCACCTCTTCTCCATTTCACGCTCTTCCCCCTCCTTTTTTCCTCTTCGTAACTTTTTTTTTTTTTTCTCTTCACATCCTTCTCTGTTTTTTCCATCTCCGTCTAATGTTACTTTTCCGTTCTTGTCTTCACCGCCGCATGAAAATACCATTAATTTCACTGTTTCAATTTGCAACGAAACTGTGATATTTCTACCCCTTGACTGACATCTCGCAAAACACATTATATGAAACACCAGTTGTCCTCCCCTCTTTAACACAGAGACATCAACAATGATTGTGAAAGACTTGGTAATTTCCCCGAAAACAAACATTCTGAGATGGGCAGTGACTCCAGGGGAGCTTGAACCGAGAACTCTTGCTAAACGTGACTGGCAGGCTAAACACACAAGAAACAATCACAATTGAAAGTTCCAACCGACATCTGTCAGGAGGCTAAAACAACACACCGATGACTTTACCAAGTTACCGTGTTTCGCCGAAAAATAAGACCTCTTTATTTGCACACGGAACTGGAGACAAAAAAAAAGGTAAATAGACTTAAACGAGGTCAGTACAGTCTGGACCGAGCAGTGGGGTCAGAAAAACAGTAAATAATATCAAAGACATTCAACCAGGGAAAGAATTGATGCCTGTACCTATAAAATTTCGGCAATTAATCAAGGAGATAATTTCTTATTTAGACATAAAATGTCGTTACATACTTCTTGCAATGGTTGATTCAGATGTCAAAGTACTGATATATGAAAACACATTCGAAGATAATGCTGTTACATATACAGATAGATCTGCAATTCGTCACAAAAGAAGTGCTTGAGCGTTCACGGCAGGAACAAAGGGAAAAATCATTAAAGAAGCCAGCGGACCGTTTGCTGCCATCACCAGGAGCTTGACAATAGAAACAATGGCTGTGACGAAGACCCTAGAATGGCTACAGAAACAGAAATTCACACACGTATGTTTTCTGAGTGATTCTTTGAATGTGGTAAAAGGACTAAAGCCGGGTCCAAGCGAAGAAGGTGGTATCATTCATAAAAAATAGCTATGATTCGCTTTTTTTTTGCATTCATATTTGTCCCAGAATATGCCAGCGTGAAAGGCAACCGAGAGGGCCAAAGCCATCCTAGGAAATGGAGCTTCTATGGATAAATAGCAATTATGAACCATTTTTAACTACATTGAAGAGGCAAAATATTCAATGGTATGGACATATAATAAAATCTAACGGCCTCTAAAAAAAAAAATACTGCGGGGCTCAGTACAGATGGAAAGAGGAAAAGAGGCAGGCCAAGAAAGACCTGGTTACAGAACCTGACTGACTGGACATGGCATGCAACCATAAAGTCCATCGCAACTGACCACCAAAAGTGAAGAGAGCTGATCAGTCAACAGAAACTGGTGACCCAACGACACTTAGTGTTATGGGATGATGATGATGATGAACATAATGGGCTTAACAAATGATATACGCGTGGATGCACGTTCTCATGATTTTAAAAGTGAAGATAATAATTTCTCTCTAACTCAATTGCGGGGTCTAGCTGCACCAATTGGAGCAGCACAGCGTGAAAACAATGCAAAACCTTACAGTCGCCAGTAAACCAACACAGAACAGGTGTCGTCGTCATAAACACACTAAAAAACATACTTATAGTTCGTTCAACATCTCATAAACACATTTGAAGGCCATTTTCTCAAAAACTGCCTGTTAGATCGCAACGATTTTTTTTTTTTTTAATGTAGGCTTACAATATCTATGACGCAAAAATAGTGGGATTCTTTAGTCCAGGAATGCCCAGGATGCCAATTCCTTTGATCTTTTCGAACCATTGTAATTAAGTGAACTAAATTTTTAGATTTTACAGTACCAATCTGAATTTCCGGTTCTATATTTTTTTTCAGAGACATGTCTTCATAATAATTTGAAAGGTGAAGTAAATTTATTTGTTTATATTTATGATCAACTGAGCTGAGCTGAGCTGTGTCAAGAAAGACATGACATCACTCAGGGCATTCCCATAATCGCTCCGTCCCTATCTTTAGTAGCTAGCACAGAGTTCCAATAGTAATGCTACCGGACGCAATCTCATTTTATGTCCATTTTGCCATTCATCTGAGTGCCCTCTGGTCACACCCAGGTGTATCATTCTCTCCATAAAATGATAATCTTTTTTCTCGTATGACTTCGTTCCTTGTTCCCAAAGAGCCTTGACTACACCTGCCTTGTCATGTATCAATTCACCACCCAGTGATGCAGATCCAGCCAGTCTGTCTGCCTTGTTTAATTGTAAACATTTTCCCAATATGCAATTTATTATTCCGCTTCAGTCACCATTAGATCTATCTATCTTCACTCTATTTTTTTTTTTAACTTCTTTGAAGATCTACTATTACTATCCCATCTTCTTTTACTTCTTCTCTTCGTATATGCTGTGTACAGCACTTTCCATTTTCTTTATACTCCATATTGCCCCATTCTACTCTTTTGATCTTTCCATCATCGCAGTCTTCCTCTTCTGCGTTCTTGTTTCACTCCGCTCATTCTCACATACAGTAAGACCTAGTTGACACGAACTCCAAGAAAACCAAAATTGAGTTCGTGTTAAAAAAAATCGTGATTACCAGTGATTACTTCTTCTTCTTCAGCATTCCGAGCTTTTGAGGTTTATTGCTGCAGATATCACCCGCCTCCACTCATGTCTCTGGTAGACCATCTCTTTCCAGTTTGTTACACCAAGTGTTTGCAGATCCGTCTGGATATTATGTCTGGTCTGCCTCGTAGTCTGCTACACAGTTTAGCTCCCTTGTGTATACAGTTTTGACCTCTCTGGCATCTGACATTCTCTCAGCATACACTAGCCATTTGTCTTTTAGCTCTCTT
This sequence comes from Candidula unifasciata, assembly GCA_905116865.2. NCBI lineage: Eukaryota > Metazoa > Mollusca > Gastropoda > Stylommatophora > Geomitridae > Candidula > Candidula unifasciata. The sequence continues at coordinate 58,537 of CAJHNH020002614.1, read as the reverse complement.
GATGCCAGTGATCAATGGTGATTTAACCATAGACTATAAACAATAAAACATCCCTGCTAGTACCAACATGTTAACCGATTTTTATTCCCTAAGAGAGTTCGTATTATCAAGGTTTTATACCCATGCAAATAACTGTATATCATCTGGTATAAAAACTTCATGCCTACGATTTCATAGCTACGTGTGGTTACCAAGAAACTGTCACCAAATGCTTATGATCAACGTTGAATAATTAATAACGCCATGTTTACTTGAAACTACGAAGGCCGTTGTGTGTTGTCAACAGATTTACTTAATGGAAGCTAGAAACTGGTATTTATAAAACATAATGACTCGTACTTCTTATCTTCTCAGTGTTTAAAAGCTGTAAACTCCAGCGGAAAGTTCTGGTTGTTCATCCACTTCTAGACTTTGGTCTTGTTCCAGAAACTGAGTTTTGCGTGCACATCCGTTTCACAAATCTTTCTTTTTTGTATGCTGATTCTTAGTTCCTTGTCTCCCAGGCAGATGCACTCCGACTTCGAAAGAGGCTCCTATAATATAGTGGACTTCTATGACATCATTTTTGGAGAGGACCTTGGGTCTGTTCTTGTTTTTCCAAACTAGGGCCCCGGAACCTACAAGGAGATACATAATTAAAGAAGGTCATTTTCAAGAAAAGATAACCACAAAGAGGTTCCAGTTTTGACCAAAAGCTTTCATAAGTTTGTTGAAAGCAAACTAATGTTTGTCTTTTTCATTGTTAAAGCGAGCAAGCAACAATATCCTAAATGGATATATATATAATATTTTCGGTTAGCTATTATTGTTTAATTTTTCGACCATACGCCTGATCACTTTCCACTATAGTATTATCTCCACACTAAAATGGCCTGAGCGGCCTCCGCGGCTTAGACGTCGAGAACCCGACTCCTAAATCCAACGTACCGTGATCAAAACCCATCGCTGGCTGCATGGATTTGTAACATAGTATTTGGAGTCGCAGGTCGACCCACCCTAAAATAGGCACCAGGATGTATGTCCTGAGGTCAAGAGGAACAGCGTAACGCAGACCACATTACTCACTTAATGCCGATTTGTCTGTAAAAATATGGGCGCCCTTCCCATGTGCCTGTTGCGCATAAAGGTTTGAAAATGGATCTTTAATTTACTTTCATAAGTTGGCTGAACACGAGTTAATGTTTTATCTTTTTTCATTGTCGAAGTAAGCAAGCAACAATATATCGTATGCATGTGGGGTTTTTTGTTTGTTTTGTTTGGGTTTTCGTTTTGCTAATATTGTTTACTTTTTCGGCCATAGGCCTGGTCACTTTCGACTGTAGTATTATCGTCACACTACAATAACCTAAGCTGCGGTGGTGTAGCGGCTAGACCCTTGCCTGCGAATCGTAGGGGGATGGGTTCACGTCCTGATGGAGTCTGACTTTTTTCAAAGATGACTTTGGCTCGCAGTTCAAACCAGCCTTGACTGGATACTAGCTAAAGTCATAGGAAGTACACGCGGATGCCGTGATGGTGACCACATCAATCACCTTATACTCATTGGTCTGTAAAATATGGGTCTAGCACTATATACACATTACACGTGAAGGCGTTTTACGATGACCTACGCGCTTGCGCATTGGCCCCAATGGGATTTAGTTGGTGAACATAATGAAAGTTGAGATACTTGAAGGTTAGACAATCAATAACTCCAAGGGACAGTTAATCGCTGTAGAAAGGTGGATTTATTACGACAAAGGTTGAAGGGACTATAAACATCTCCGGAATCCAACGATGCTAATTCACACTGCTAGGAACTCTTCTAAGAGGGTGCCATTTTAAGGTGTTTGGTTCCATAGTTTTTGTCTATAGAGTTCTAGGTTTATATTGTCTTTTTTTTTTTTTGGGGGGGGGGGGGGGGGGGTCGATGGTTCTAATACTGTATAAGGGGTACCTAGTTGGTCATGTGTGTTAGTACACCTGTTCCTGCAGCCAGGCACTTTCATAATTTTGAGATATACAAGGCACATTCCACAAGAGGAAAATGGACGTAGAGCATGAGGTAGACCAAAAACAAAATGGAAAGATAAAATCAGAGAAACTCTACAGCATGACGATGTTACTGTGGTCAAATCAACCAGAAGAGAACGAAGCCTGACCTTTTTTTTAAATCTCCCTCGACACCCGAAGCGGTAAAAGAGGACATAAGAAGATTGCCATAGTTATTTGTCTATAGAGTTCTAGTTAAAGATTGCCATAGTTATTTCTCTATAGAGTTCTAGTTTTATATTATCTTTTGAAGGTCGATGGCCCCAGTGAGGAACAGCTGGCCGAATGGTTAGAGCGCTGACCCGTGTTCAAATCTTTGGTAAGGCTCAGAGATAATTTTTTTTTGTGTGTCAGGAGCAAAAAATCAAATCCTCACCTGCACAGTCGTGGCGACAGCACTAGCCGTGCGGCCATAAATCCTCAGACTTAAAGACCACCCCACCCCCCACCCCCCTTTTCTACACCGCAAAGGTAGTAGAACAAAAGCAGTAATTGGCAATTTTGGCAGATGCTTCAAATACTCAGTAAGGGTTACCTAGTTGGTCATGCGTGTTGGTACACTTGTTCCTGCAGCGAGGCGCTTTCATACTTTAGAGGTGAAGGCTCGATACCCGGCATGGTGAAACTAGCTATCGATTTTCATGTTGTCTAAAGTATCCTTCTATATGTGTACTACTTCCCAAGAGTGCCCCTAAAGAACATGTCTGCTTGTATATTATCTATAATATTTTAATTCTTTAGTGCGATAATGTTATATTTGTATATTATCTTTTAAAAGTCGACGGTTCCATCACTTTTGTTTCTCTATGGTTCTATGTTTATTTGGAGGTCAGTTGTTCCCGCATCCTAGTGGCTGTTATTAGTGGGCTGCCTGGTCTCGTGCCATGATGTCCGCCTCGAGTGCTAGAGGTGCCGGGTTCGATCCCTGGTAAGCGCTGGGATTTTTTTTCACGTGGACTTGAACTTCTAGTAATTCCCCCTGGTCTCTGGGTAGTGAGATGGGACGCCCGTGTGCATTGTTCTGCACGTAAAAAATTCCTTGCCTGTTGGAAATCGAAAAGAGTAGCCTAACAGCGCTGCCCGGGCAAAATTTGGAGTTAAAAATCTACCCAAAGTATTTAAGGATCCTCGCCGGTGCTACAGAGCCTGTGCACTGTGCTGAGCTTCTTCGGACTCAGATTTGAGTTAGGAGAAAAACGAAGCACATATGGGTTACTACCCGTGCCCCATGATGTTTGGCTTATTTGTATGCAGACTGTTAGTTCTTACGACATGCTGTTGGGTGAAAGTAGGGAAAAGGGGGGCGTAAGATTATTCCTTTTTTTTCTCCCCTAAAGGGGTTCTTGAACCCAGAGGGGATTTCTGTACATTAATTGTCTTTTTGTATTTCTTTATATATTTATTTCAAATGTTAAACAAAACAAAAGACATAAAATAAATTTTTGGTGTGTAAGGCAAACATTTAACCTACCATACTTGAATTTCCGTATATCACATTTCTTTATTTATTTCCTTTTTTTCTTTTTTTTTTTTTTTTTTTTTTTTTTTTCTGTTTTTTTTTTTTTTCTTTTTCTTCTTTTCTCTTTTTTATTTTTTTCATTTTTTTTCCCTTTCTTTCTTTTTTTCTTTCTTTTTTTCTTTCTTTTTTTTCTTTCTTTTTTCTTTCTTTTTCGTTTTTTTCTTTTTTTTCTTTCTTTTTTTTCTTTCTTTTTTTTTCTGTTCTTTTTTTTTTTGTTCTTTTTCTTTTTTTTTCTTTCTTTTTTTTTCTTTCTTTTTTCCTTTTTTTTCTTTCTTTCTTTCTTTCCTTTTTTCTTTCTTTCCTTCTTTTCTTTCTTTCCTTCTTTTCCTTCTTTTCCTTCTTTCCTTCTTTCTTCTTTCCCTTCTTTCCTTCTTTCCTTCTTTCCTTGCTTTCCTTCTTTCCTTTCTTTCCTTTCTTTCCTTTCTTTCCTTTCTTTCCTTTCTTTCCTTTCTTTCCTTTCTTCCCTTTCTTCCCTTTCTTTCCTTTCTTTCCTTTCCTTTCCTTTCCTTTCCTTTCCTTCTTTCCTTTCCTTTCCTTTCCTTTCCTTTCCTTTCCTTTCCTCCCTTTCCTTCCTTTCTTTCCTTTCCTTTCCTTTCCTTTCCTTTCCTTTCCTTTCCTTTCCTTTCCTTTCCTTTCCTTTCCTTTCAATTCCTTTCAATTCCTTTCCTTTCCTTTCCTTTCCTTTCCTTTCCTTTCCTTTCCGCTTTCCTTTCCTTTTCCTTTCCTTTCCTTTCCTTTCCTTTCCTTTCCTTACCTTTCCTTTCCTTTCCTTCCTTTTCTTTCCTTTCTTTCCTTTCTTTCCTTTCTTTCCTTTCTTTCTTTCTTTCTTTCTTTCTTTCTTTTCTTTCTTTTCTTCTTTTCTTTCTTTTCTTTCTTTCTTTCTTTCTTTCTTTCTTTCTTTCTTTCTTTCTTTCTTTCTTTCTTTCTTTCCTTTCCTTTCCTTTCCTTTCCTTTCCTTTCTTTCCTTTCTTTCCTTTCTTTCCTTTCTTTCCTTTCCCTTTCTTCTTTCCTTTCTTTCCTTTCTTTCCTTTCTTTCCTTTCTTTCCTTTCTTTCCTTTCTTTTCTTTCCTTTCCTTTTCCTTTCTTTTTTTCTTTCTTTCTTTCTTTCTTCTTTCTTTCTTTCTTTCTTTCTTTCTTTCTTTCTCTTCTTTCTTTCTTTCTTTCTTTCTTTCTTTTCTTTCTTTCTTTTTCTTTCTTTCTTTCTTTTCTTTTCTTTCTTTCTTTCTTTCTTTTCTTCCTTTCCTTCCTTCCTTTCCTTTCCTTCCTCCTTCCTTTCTTTCTTTCTTTCTTTCCTTTCTTTCTTTCTTTCTTTCTTTCTTCTTCTTTCTTTTCTTTCTTTCTTTCTTTCTTTCTTTTCTTTCCTTTCTCTTTCTTTCTTTCTTTTCTTTCTTCTTCTTTTTTTCTCTCTTTCTTTCCTTCTTTCTTTTTGTCTGTCTGTCTTTATTTTGTCTTTTTTTTCTTTCTTTCTTTCTTTCTTTCTTTTCTTTCTTTCTTTTTCTTTCTTTCTTTTTCTTTCTTTCCTTTCTTTCTTCTTTCTTTCTTTCTTTCTTTCTTTCTTTCTTTCTTTCTTTCTTTCTTCTTTCTTTCTTTTTTCTTTTCTTTCCTTTCTTTCTTTCTTTCTTTCTTTCTTTCTTTCTTTCTTTCTTTCTTTCTTTCTTTCTTTCTTCTTTCTTTCTTTCTTTCTTTCTTTCTTTCTTTTTCTTTCTTTCTTTCTTTCTTTCTTTCTTTCTTCTTTCTTTCTTCTTTCTTTCTTTCTTTCATTCTGACTTTATTTCCTTCCTTCTTCCTTTAATTTTTCCTTTTTTCTTTCTTTCTTTCTTTCTTTCTTTCTTTCTTTCTTTCTTTCTTTCTTTCTTTCTTTCTTTCTTTCTTTCTTTCTTTCTTTCTTTCTTTCTTTCTTTCTTTCTTTCTTTCTTTCATTCATTCTTTCTTTCTGCCTGTCTGTCTTTCATTCTCTTTTTTTATTTTTTTCCTTTTTTTCTTTCTTCCTATCTCTCTTTCTCTCTCTCTCTTTTGTTCTTTCTGGGGTTTTTTTTCTTACTTCCTTTTTTTTCTGTCTGTCTGTCGTCAGTCTGTCTATCTGTCTGTCTGCCTGACTGCCTGTCTGTCTGTCTTTTGTTCCTTTCTTTTTAATTTAACTTTTTTCTTTAAATACAATAGGTTTATTTAAGTTTAGTCAATATTTTCGATGTTTATTATTTAGGGTAGTATTTTGGGCGCAAAAGCTGGTACAGGAATCAAAAATGCCAATAACACCTCTGGGAGGGACGCTAGAACATGGAGGCATAGGCTACTTTTTTAGACAGACTGTGTTAATTAACGTGTGTGACTGGGAAGTAACCAACGAAATATGGTGATCTACTTCGTTTTTAATAAGCTAAAATGGCCACATGAAACATTATATGAGAAATAACTGGTAGTACACGAAAAAAAAATGTTGCGACAGACCTATCCTTAATAGCGGATTGAATACTTGAGAAAAAAAAAAAAAAAGATATAGTGCAAATTTCACGGCAAGCAGATTTGGACAAATTCTTGATTATTGTCGCGGAGCCCCTGACATACGCTCGCCGTACCCAGTTTTATAATCACTGCGTTAACGTATTGTAAGCCCGGTTTGATGACGTCAGAGGCATAGTCCTTTAGCGGCAGATGGACTTGTTTTAGGTGTACTGTACAGGTTGCTCATCTGCACTTCTTTATGAATTAATCAAGTAACAGAAAGTATTGTGAACGGCACTCATAGAAAGAAGTAGAAAGATAGAAGAACACACTGGACAACATTAAAAATCGAAAGCTATAGTTACCGTGCCGGGAATTGAACCTGTCACCTCCAGACGGCGTGTGTGTCTCGCCATGAATACAAGTGCACTAAGATACATGGTCAACTCGGCACTCCCAAAAAAAGGTGTCTCATTGGCCATGTCTATCGTACAGCTTGAAATCCACGACTATGGAATACGGACAGAATTCATTTCAACCCATTGAAATGGCACCATAGGTTACAGAAATTTATATTAGCGAAGCATATGTCGAATAACAATCACAGCAACAATTTACGAACACAGTAAGACCTTATTGCTTTGTCTAGAATACACAAACATTTAAGAAAGGTATTTGATTGGTAGGTTCCGGTGTGTATTCGTCATTCCTATAAATAAACATAGGGGGGAACCATTTGAGACCGTTAAATATTATGAATTAATCAAGTAACAGAAAGTATTATGAACAGCACTCATGGTAAGAAGTAGAAAGATAGAAGAACACACTAGACAACATAAAAATCGAAAGCTATAGTTACCGTGCCGGGAATTGAACCTGTGACGTCTATACGGCGTCTGCGCCTCGCCATGAATGCACTTCTTTACTCGGTGACCTATTGTGCTGTTAAGACTGCCTTAAAAACACTTCTATCAGGAATGTTAGCGGTGCATAAGCCAGAAAACTATAATATGGAGAGGTTAACGAAATCCTAAAACCAGCGAAATTAGATGTTTGAGAAAGGCCGTGTCAGCAAAAATAGAAAAGATCATATGAGAAACGAAAAAATTACAAGAACTATTGGTACACCACCTATAACTAAATTAATTGAAAAAAAGGGCGGAAATAGTTTGACCATTTCATGAGAACGAATCCACCAATGCCATAACCGACAGCGTAGAACAGAAAAAAATAGGAACACCAAGAAGTAGAGGACGATCAGTAAGAAGATGGATTGAAGCAATCACTGAATTCTTGAGACTCCATAACATCACAGTATACCGGGTAAGCGAGCGAGAGTTAGCTGATCATCTGTTTACCTGCGACACCTAACTACGGTACAAAACAGACTATAGGCTACGGTACGAAACAGACTATGGGCTACGGTACAAAACAGACTATGGACTACGGTATAGAACAGACTATGGATTAGGGTTCAAAACAGACTAGGGACTAAAGAAGCAACGAAATACTTTCATAGTCATCACCGACGGACCAGGATTCGATTTCCATATCAGTCGAGTTGTAAAGAAGGCCGTTCTGGCAACATTCAACCAATGGTACTAGACAAGGAAAATAAGGAGAGCTTACAGCACGATATATTCCCAAAGATAGCAATGCGTAGCAAATCTCCAATGTGGAAAAAAAAATTGTTTGTTCCCTTTAACCCCCAAAATATTGACAATGCCCAACACCACAGTTTGACAAACACCGATACAAGCGTACCACAGGTGTGAAGAAAGCAAACGACACTTTCCTAAGCCCTCATGCGTATTGTGTGTGTACAACTAGCCCTATAGTTTATAAAAGAAACGGCACTCGATGTGTAGTGTGGTCAACATCACGCTGGCCGTTTTTACTTCCCATGAAGCCTTCCGCTGGCTTGAGAATCAGCCGTACACAAATGCTGCGATTGTAACTGATTCACAGAGCATGTTGAGAAAGGTGGGCACAGGCATGCTCCGTGCAGAGTGGCAAGCATCACTTTAAAGGTCCTGGGTAGTTAGCATCCTTTGGGTATTTTCTCCAGGTCATGCCGGTGTGTTGTTAAATGAGCAGGCAGATAGACTGGCCGGTTCTGCACCACTTGGTGATGAACTGATGTATGACAGACTGGATATTGTAAGAGCTCTTTTTGGAGCATTTAAACAGTGTGGAGGCACAGATAGATCATTGCTGTTTGAGGAGAATAGCGCTGCGAGGAGTTACAAGGTGATCTGGCCGACACTCGACACTCAGGGAAGAGGCGAGACGGATAAACAATCAGTCAGTTACTAGTACCATCGGAATTTTACCTTTTCGCTTGCTGCTGAAGATGGGGACGGGGCGCTTATAGGGGTGTTCTAGGTGCAGTGATGTGTCGATTCCTAATTCAACATTTAACATTCATTAAACATTCAACTTCCAAGGACTGTACCTGGTACCTATTTAAGACTGTACCAGCAGGAGGAACAATATTATTTTTGAAAAGAATCTTACTCCCTCAGGACCAGAACCCTCGACCTTCCAATCTGCAGGCAAACGTCTAGCGTCTACACCACGGCCGCTCCCTTACTCCGGGTGCATTATTGATTATTTTTCTCGTTTCCTTAAGAGGAATGCAACAATAACCGTCTTGAAACCGAGCATGGGATTTCCCCTGCTCGCTGGTAGGAAAGCTGTCATTAGTTCATCTTCAAGTCGAGAGTGGCTTCTTTAGCGGGTCATTGATTAAACTAGCCACCATGAGGTCGGCAAATATCAAACAAGACTCTCCGAGTTTCCTCATTTGGTGCTTTCCTGGTACTGTTTATTGTCAGGCTGTCTTACGATAGGGATAAAGTTTCGTTGAAGACTGTTGCATAACTCATTGAAGAGTTCCGTCGTGTTTACAAAAGGATTCTATTACTGGACAAGTATGTTTTCATAGCTGGGCCTTTAGGGGGTTTCACAGTAGTGGTAATCTAGCAGGCGTAGGTAATCCTCTGGTCGATGATGTCCTGAGGTGGAGGTTCTTCTCTGTCTTAACGTATTTACTATAGTGAGTTTCAGAAGTTGCACCCCCCCCCCCCCCCCCCCCCCCCCTGGGACAACTAGGTCCAACTTTGTCTGGAATAGTGAAGGAAAGTCTTATTTTCCCATCTTCTGTCTCATCTTTTTCCCCACCGTTGTCTTATATGTGGGCCTAGAGAAAATAGGGGTATAACAAATACCCTTTTATATTAAAATATTCCGCCTTCTACTGTATCCTTGAATCCACCCCTGCAGTATCTTTAGTCATTGCCTTTAAGTGCACCCGAGGCCTCCCCTGTAATACTAATAGCAGTATTTAACATTATAGGAGACAGTCAATTGTATTGTCTTATAAACGTAATGATGTGTGGTTTCAAGACAGAAAACAGTGAAACATAATTTTTTACAGTTGGCTTGTTCGTTTTGTTTTCCAGTCAGTTTGTATCGTGTTTAGTTCTTCACTGATAAAGACATTGCTGGAAACGTGCGGTTGTATTTCGACTCTCCTCTGAATAACGGTCCCAAAATATTGAGGCAGAAAATATACCCTAACAGGGCCTTAGTCACATGTAAATTGCGCACTTCCGGCGACTACCGCCACCGCTTAGAGTATCTCCCACGCCGCTCCGCTTGGCGTGGAGCGGGGCTAAACTAGATGGCTGGGACAAGCAGCAGCTACCGCATCTCTAGCAGCTTCCTTCATTTTATCTGCTCGTGAGTCCCAGCCATCTAGTTTAGCCCCGCTCCACGCTGCACGTATAGGTGTGGGAGATACTCTCGGCGGTGGTGGCAGTCGCTGGAGGTCCGCCATTTACATGTGACTGAGGCCCTGTTAGGGTATATTTTCGTTCTCGATAATTTGGGACCGTTATTGGGAGGACAGCCGGTTTTCGTTTTTTCCATTCACTCCGTTGAGCTTTCTACTCATATTTTATGTATTTAGCATTTCACGCCATCGGCCCGGCCTCAGTAACCCCTACTTGCGTCATCAATGTCTCAGTGGAACATAAACCCTCAATCACATCAAGGAAAAGTAGTCATTCTTCGGCATCTCAATCAACCCACGCCATGTTCACTTCATCGTGTTCACCTCAGATTTGTTTTCTCCTTACCGTTAACAATTCACGGTCTACATAATATGTAACCCCACAAACACACTTAGGTCCAACGCTCTTAAGGTAGCCTACTTTAAAAGTAAGTAAAGATCCCCTTTCACGCCTTTTAGGCGCATCGGGCATATAGGAAGAGCACCCATGTTTTTACAGACCAATCGGCACTAGGTGAGTAATGTGGTCAGCATTACGCCGGCCGTCTTTACTTTCCCAGGACAGCCATCCTGGTGCCCATTTAAGACTGGGTCTGCCTGCGACGCCCGATACTACAATAAAAATTCAGGCAGCCGGCAGTGGGTTTCGTTCGCGGTATACTGGAACTACTAGTCGGACACTTTTTCTTAGATGGTCTTGTCATTTGTTTTTTACCAAAGCTTACATAACTGATTATTGCAGGGAAATCCAAAGATGCTTTATCTCATCACAGTAAAGAATAAAATGGTGGCAAAATGTCTAATCTTCCCATTTGGTTGCGCTTCTATCTCTAGTGCTGATTTCCCCTCAAGACGTTTGAATCCTATTCCGCAGTGAATTTCTGTTCCGCACTGAATAAAATGAAAACTGGACGAGAAAATGGTGATAATGACAGGGCAAAAAATTTCACTCAGATAAACCAATTGACGTGAAAGCCGCATTGTCAGTTCAACTCGGTGGTCTCCTAATTTTCTTTTAGATGAGAGTATGGTTAGTTTAGGGAAAACAGCACATATAAATTAGTTTTTCCCCTGCCGTGTCACAGAACGTTACAGCAATACGATGTCATGTCATATACCGCATTTCATAGGAATTACTTTTGACAGGCGTCTGTCTTTCAGAGACTTGTTTGGAAGAGGTGGTTTTGAAGACAGGGACAGGACCCAGTGCTTTGAAGAGGATGGTATCAGCGGGCATGGAACCGAAAATGGAACGTGTACAAAATGAAGCCGTGCGAGTCATTTTGGAGTTTACACGAGACACGCGAATTAAAAATTACAAAAAACACGGAACAGAAAATGCACTATACACCCTTCCAGCAGCTGATATTTTTGGTGATGGATTACGGTTTGGGACTTCTAACATTATCTCATGCCCAAAGAGAGAAACTGGAACGTGTACAAAATGAAGCCGTGCGAGTCATTTTGGAGTTTACACGAGACACGCCAATTAAATGCACGCGGCATACACACACGCTCACACACGCACACACACGCACACAGACGTACACACACGCATTACCATCTGTAATAAAGTTGTGAGCTCTATTGCTTATAGCCACAGCTCTACTTGTGAGATGTTGTATTTACCTGGATCTTGCACTCGTTCTACCGTCTAGGGATTATAACACACAAACGACGCATTGTACCTGCTATCAGTTTATTCCTTCACATTCTATGATACATGCTGACGATTGTTAACACATCCATATTTTCCAAAAGACTATTAACACTAGTCATCCACACACCATTAGGACTATCTCCTTTAAAAAAACTACTACATCGTCTAACGAGACAACTGACTTCCTTAAATTCTCTGATGCGACTGACCACAGGTTTAGCTCGGGCCTGCCCACGTCTACTCAACTGGCCCCAAGTATCCGGTGCGGTCACTTGGTGCCCGGGTTTCCTGCCTGGCTCGCTTCATGCATGGAGAGCATGCGAAGCACCTCCTCACACCATCCGTATGCGAGAGATACAAGATTTTACATGCGAAAGTGTGCCTCAAAGTCGCAGCGGACAGAGAACATCTTATGCTTAAAGCCTTGCCTTAGGGGATAGGAAAAAAGCGGCTGAAAAGACCTAGGTCTTGGATGGCACAGGCAGAAGTCACGATCAGAACTGTTTGTGCTACTGACGAGTTAGCACGTGGTGGAGAATGGGTTACAGCGCCGCCCAGCAAAACAAACTTGCACGCAGTGATAGTTACCTTGCACCGAGGGTGCCGGGAATGGACAGCTGGTGAAACAGAGTCACCAGTGCAAGAGCTGATCAATGAAAATGCACCCCCAGGTGGCATCCTAAGATATACAAATGGGTCAGTAGTGAGTGGCTAAAGAATAGTGTGTCGGGTTTTATTGCAAAGGTGAATATACACAGATTGAAAACTGAGGATCTCTAGTACAACATCACTACATCCAGTATAAAAATGGAGGTGGAGGCGTAAGGACAGCTTTCCGGTGGCTTGAAAACAGCATAGCCCGACATGTTGTGATCGTAACAGACTCACAGAGCATGCTTTGTTCGTGTTCACATGTTTGCATTTCGAATGTGAATGAAAAGTGACCTACACTATTTGGGGAGACTAACGTGAAGCTAACCCTATTCTTCTACTCTCTGTAACATCACTTCTAGACACCATTAACATGTAGTACATAGGGTACTCTAGATCAGTGTTCTTCAACACGTGTAATGTGGGCCGTGGACTTGTAGTCCATGTAGACAGCCAACCAATTTGACCTAAACGTCTAACCAGGTAGGGTTGTGGTTTTTATCTGTATGATTAACGCCCTAATGACTTCCTATTTGTATGAAAAAGACTTTTTTCTACATGACAAATAAAAATCGAACAGAAAAAATCGAATGGAGGTTATTGTAGAGCTGGGTATATTAGAAACGACGCTCCGCCTACACCTATTAGATTTTTCAAACCAAGCAGTAGCAGATATATATTAGCTAAAAATTGTAATTTGTGACATCGGATTTCTCAAATGAACCGCTTTCAACATTTTCTCTAGTTTCTGTGTTTAGTTAGGTGTCAGGTGGGCCGCAAAACAAGTTCCCCTACTTTTGTGGACCAGGGGTGAAAACTGGTTGATGAACAGTTAGACCTAAGGCGCTCTGCCATAGAAACGGATTTCAAAAATGGCTCCGCAAATCACACACGTTAACAACAGCAGCTGTACTATACTAACGTACTGTATTAAGATTGTCTCGTCAGTACACGCTACTTTATCCCTGTTTTGTTTTAATTAATATCTCTCAAATATTGTATGTTTTCTTCTTCTTATTGTTCTTAAAGTCCATGCCGTGTGGCGTTGGTGGTCATGTGTATCCACAACCTTCCGTCTCGAATACTTTCAGTCAACTCTGACACAGATGGTCCTCCATTCCCTTATGTCAAACTGTCCAGAATCGGTTCTGTCGGTCTCCCTTTGTCTCTCCTTCCCTCCAGCTTTCTTACTGTCACGATGTATTCCAGTTTTCTCCTTCTCATCACATGACCAAAGAATGTAAATTGTCTCTTTCTGATGTGTGCAATCATTTCTCTTGGTGAGTCAATGTCTTTCAAGACATTAAATTTTTATTTTTATCTGTCCCGGGTATTCTCATCATTAGTCTATAAAACTGCATCTCCACAGCTTTCAAATCATTTTTCAATAATTTACAAACTGTCTATGATTTGCCACCATATATCAAGATAGGATGTACATAGCTTTTAAGAATTCTCTTTCTCGTCTCAGTTGACAAAGGAAGATTACATAAAATATACTTCATTTTGTAAAATGCTGCCTTTGCTTGAGCAATTCTACATTTAATTTCTTCAATACGTTTTGTATGTTTTAGCAAAGCTTTAGTTTTACAAGTACACTTTTGATTCAAAATCGAACAGTGTTCATAATAGTTTGAAAACCACTGTTCCCGAGTCACCTCTAACAGTAGTCTCTTCTACAGTTCTGGGTTGTGTTGAGATCTCTCCAACATTAGTCTCCCCCTCTTTAGTACAACCGGTGCCCAAGAAGTGCCACACAAGGGGATCACATTCAACGAGCAATGGAGAGAGTCTGGAAACATTGAGTGGTCGTTAATTTCGTCTGCTATTACTATTAGTTCTGTCAGGACGCCGGGTGCAACTACAAGGTCACAGTACAAGGAAGTGAGGCTCTTTCTTTTGTATTGCGTGAGTGCCAATCAGTACTTTGGGGAATCTTTGTGGCTAAGAGGAGTTAGGCCGTTTGCCTCTAGCTATGTGTGTCTTGAATTCCTTTCACTGCCTGCTTCTTTCAATTTAGGGAGATCCGTGCTAAGTGGGTAAATCATTTGCTTGCGGTCCGTACGATGTGGGTTCACGGACTGCCTTGTTCGGTACAATTGAGCATATATTATGAGATCCCTAGGGATTATCACCTGAGCTGGCAGAGGGTGCGGAGGGGGGGGGGGGTTGATGCATCGTGCGGGGCTTTCCTCCAGACGGTCTACTGTCATGCTGAGAGAGGGGGGAAGAAAGAGAGAGGTGAGAGACTTATTTCACCAGCTCTATCCCCACATTAGACAAATGGGGTCCTAACCCATGAGCTCGCTGGGGACTTACGAGGGAGCCACACGAGTATAGCGACCCCAGGCTAATCTATGTGTCAAGTTTCTTCCTGTGATACTTGTCATAGGGGCCAAAGCACACTTGTATTCCCAGTGGCCTATCATACTGTGGTAAAACTAAAGTTGTCCCCCCCCCCACCCTCATTTACACAGTGTTACACACTACCTCACTTCTGATTGGTCGACTTTCAGCCTAGCTCACTTCTGATTGGTGACCTTCAATAAATGCCGTTGTTATCGCGTGCTGTATATTTCAGCACGCCAGCTCTTTTAACACTCTAAAAACATGGACAAACTGGGTCTAACACACAATCCCCCTATAGGGAGCTGCAACCTATTTCACAGGCATTCTCTTTCTAGGAAGAAAAACGTAAATGCAAGACAAGCCAGAAAGCAAACAACAGAGCGGCACGTCCGTAACCTCCATAAAAGTAGACCAGTCCAACAAAGTTATCAACGGAACGTGATCTACTTTGTTTGGGGAGACTAACGTTAGTTAAAATCATACTGTTAAGACGACTCTGCTTTAGACTGCAAATTACGTATAAGGGTGCCATAATATAACTGGTATACAGTTGAACGAGGTTTCTGTGATTTACTACTGTTTGATTCTCATACCTAGGTGTTAATTCTACACCAATCCTGAAGTGGAATAATGACCACCACGAGAGAGAGAAGCCGAATTCTAAAAGGATAGAACGCAACGCAGTCATCTTTGTAAACCTTTCGTAGAGCGCAAACTTCTAATTAGAAAAGAAGGGAAATAGATTTAGAAGGTATGATATAAATCTAAATTCTGACAAGTTGCACAACATCATCATCGATCAGGTCGCCCATTGGCTGGTCGGTAAATGACTTCGTCGACGACCGAGACAGTATATGGATCTGTCTCTTTTGATCACATCAACACTGCAAGCGTCATTTTTCAGGGCTAGTTGGTGACGAGCTACGCTAAGCAATTTTATAGGGCCTACATAACCTAACCTAGTCACAATTATAATCGAAAGCTCCCTCCTTGGGGAGGTGGGGGGAGGGGGGCTGGTTGAAAGAGATTTTTGTTTTCACAAAGCAGGTCAAGTCAAAGCTGCAGAGAGTTCTTCTGCTTTCAGTTTTGTTTGTTTGTTTTCTGAGGAAGATTTCATGTAGCAAATACCTTTGATGTGTGTTTTTCTGTTTTTGTAAAACTGATAATTTCTATTCAGACCGTTTACTTTTCTGTTGAACTCTATTGGTACCAGAAGTTTTTACTAGAGATTCAAAAACAAAGATTTAGCCATGATGCAAAATCGTGAATCGGTTACTTTCAAAGTGGCAGTTTACACTGTTGGTAGTGATCCTTTTAGTGAGACTGATTTCTTTAGTGTATTCAGACCCCCATCCCCCATCAGCTTTCAACTCCCCTTTTTTCTAAAAAAAAAAAAAAAAAAAAAATATGAGAGTGCGTTATGCTATGGAGCTGAATCAAAGAGTAGATTCATTAACACACCCCCGTTATATGCCCTTATCTAACTCTCGCCAAATCGTCCTATTATTCACCCTCACATTCAGCTCATCCTGTCTTCCATGTAGTTTTTTTTTTTGTCGGATCAAGAAATAATTATCATTGGCACTTTTTGCTCTCCTTTAAATCAACCCCCAAAATGGCGGCTTTAATATGATGGCGTTTGAAAGAGAGCTAAATTGGCCAATTTCTTGCCATAAAATATCCAAAAATATCCGAATGTGGGTCAGTTCTTTTAAAAATATATGTGCCGGCTCTGGATAACGAAACAAATGCTCTGACAGGGTCTCGGCGATACCTTACTTGCCGACCTGCTTCTGCGAGTGTGCCTCACCGCCGAGTGTTTCCCTAGCGCCGCTACGCGCGGCGCGGCTGGGGACTAAACTAGATGGCTGGGACTCACGAGTGGCAGCTACCGCATCTCCTGCAACTTCCTCCAATTATTGTACTCGTGAGTCCCAGGCACCTAGTTTAGTTCCCATCCGCGTAGCGGCGCAGGGGATACATTCGGCGGTGAGGCACACTCGCAGAAGCAGGTCGGCAAGTAACGTATTGCCGAGACCCTGTCAGAGCATTTGTATCGTCTGCTAGTATCGTCTGCAGAAACGCTCAAAATTATCGTCTGCTCCTATCGTCTGCTGCTACTATCGTCTGCAGAAACTGTCGGTATTTATCGTCTGCTACTACTACCGTGTGCAATGATCATCCACTTAAAGGAATTTTTCTTGTTCCAGAGCTTCAGTTTTGATTGCAAATACGTTTTACATATTATACATACTGTTGCTTCCTCGCTTCTTAGGCAGATGCACTTTGACATCGAAGAAAGAACCTCTAATTAATCGCTATTTACGTCTCGCTTGTTTGATAGCAACGTGTCTTTTCTTCTTCTGTTTTTTTTTTTTTTTTTTTTACTTCTATAGGAAGTTACTTATTGGAGGGCGGGACAATAAATCAGGAATATATAAACAATATGCCAACGAACCAGGGAAATTGCATACAACCGAAACCGCTATTAAGACATCCAGACATATGTATGTCTGCCAAAAAAAGCAAATGATAAACAGCACAATAATTAAAAAAAAAGTGTTGCCAGTACCAGACAACAGCACAATAATACCAACACAGTGTTACCAGTACCAGACAACAGCACAATAATGCCAACACAGTGTTACTAGTACCAGACAACAGCACAATAATGCCAACACAGTGTTACCAGTACCAGACAACAGCACATTAATACCAACACAGTGTTACCAGTACCAGACAACAGCACATTAATACCATCACAGTGTTCCCAGGACCAGACAACAGCACATTAATACCAACACAGTGTTACCAGTACCAGACAACAGCACATTAATACCAACACAGTGTTACCAGTACCAGACAACAGCACATTAATACCAACACAGTGTTACCAGTACCAGACAACAGCACAATAATGCCAACACAGTGTTACTAGTACCAGACAACAGCACAATAATGCCAACACAGTGTTACCAGTACCAGACAACAGCACATTAATACCAACACAGTGTTACCAGTACCAGACAACAGCACATTAATACCATCACAGTGTTCCCAGGACCAGACAACAGCACATTAATACCAACACAGTGTTGTTAGTACCAGACAACAGCACAATAATACCAACACGGTGTTACCAGTACAAGACAACAGCACATTAATACCAACACAGTGTTACCAGTACAGACAACAGCACAATAATACCAACACAGTGTTACCAGTACCAGACAACAGCACAATATTACCAACACAGTGTTACCAGTACCAGCCAACAGCACAATAATACCAACACAGTGTTGCCAGTACTAAACTTTGACATTATCACAGGGTAAAAATATACGTAAGATTAACATTTGAGAAAAAAAAAAGATGCTTAAGGAAAACCGCAAATTTAACGAACCGAGACAAAGTGAGAGTGATACTATTAGACAGACTGTGGAAACATTACAATGCCTTAAATGTTGAATTTTGAATTAAGAATCGAGATCACAGCAATCGGGACACCCCCATAAGCGCTCGCTCCCCATCTTCAGCAGCAAGCGAAAAAATTAAATTCCGATGGTACAAGTAACTGTCTAATTGTATATCCGTCTCGCCTTTTCCCTGAGTGTCAAGCGTCGGCCAGATCCCCTTGTAACTCCTCGCAGCGCCTTTTTCCTCAGACCGTAATGATCTATCTGTGTCTCGGCACTGTTCACTCAACCCCAAAGGGCCCTCACAACATCCAGATTGTCATACATCAGTTCACCACCAAGTGGTACAAAACCAACCAGTCTTTCCGCCTTCTTATTTCCCAACACACAGGCATCACCTGGAGAAAATATCTAAAGGATGCTAACTGCCCGGGATCTTTGCATTAAATTCACTGAGAAAAAGAAAATCAAATAGTTTTGTTATGTCATTAGAATGCAGCCACAACTACCAACACAGGAACTACAGCTAAGCTACTGAGTTTACTGCTTGGTGCAGCCCTGTGAGCTGTCTTATTTTCATGTAGACTGCCTTTCGTTTGTGCAGCAGTTATGTCGAGGTATTCAATATGGCCGGTGTAGGTGTGAGCTGGTGATATATCGGTTGTAATAAATCTACATGTGTATTGCTAACTTATCGTGCCTGACTACTTCCATCAAAGACGAACTGCATTTCTGGTGGCGACTGTTGGCTTTGGCGTCTCTAGCAACTAAAATATGCATTTACTGCCCGAGCATATTTCTGATTGTTCAAGGACTAATTGTTTGTTCGACAGTTTTTCAAATATGACAGTGAAGGACAGTTCATTTGATTTTCGCTGGCACACAAACGGGACAAGTATGGGGAAACCCCGATTGTAATGAAGTTGAAACCTCAGCTAAGTCTAAAATCTGATGTGAAAATAAGAGGTAGTCCTTCAGAAGATTGATGACAATAAGGATCTTTTACATTAACTACAATGACAATAGCCATTGCTGCCCATCAAGCAATGGATCGTTATCTGCACCTCCAAGTGACGCGTACCGGCAAAAGGAAATTGATGTTAGTGGTGAATGGGGCCCTGGAATCAACGCGGCAACTTTTGGTTCACTAGAACTTTCTACACGTGACTCGCAAAGTTCATTAGTAATTCTATTTTACTTTTTAATTCTCACTATTCGGCGTAGGCAGCAGTTCGTGAACTTTGTTGTTTAATTTGTTCAAAATATGTAAGTTTCAAAGACAAAAGCTGCTTATCAGCTAGTTATGTTTGATATTTTGATGTTTAATGTCATCAAAATATTCCCCTTTTTTTTTTCATGGTATTGTTAGGGGATGTCTAACATTTCAGTTCAAACGCCTACATCTTTATTGGGGCTATTCTTATCAGTCGCTCCCATGTGGGATGCAATTTTTCGTTATTCGAAGCCGCACTCTAGCTTTTGCCGGGGGGCCTGAATATAGCTGGGTCATAAAAATGGCGAACGGCTCAAAGGGGGTTCTGGGATGTCTCCAAGGGTGATCCTCATCCGCATGGTTGCACTTTGTGTCACCGGGTGTTTATCGTGATGTCCAGGTGGGGTAAATTAAGAGCAAGATAGATAGATAGATAGATAGATAGATAGATAGATAGATAGATAGATAGATAGATAGATAGATAGATAGATAGATAGATAGATAGATAGATAGATAGATAGATAGATAGATAGATAGATAGATAGATAGATAGATAGATAGAGAGAGAGAGAGAGAGAGAGAGAGAGAGACAGAGAGAGAGAGAGAGAGAGAGAGAGAGAGAGAGAGAGAGAGAGAGAGAGAGAGAGATTTTCATTGCTGATTACAAATTTCACATTAAATTGTCATGGGGAAAAGACTTTGCGTAAATATAAATACATGAATGCAGTCATTTCCCAGCATCTCAGGGTCGCCATTAGATAGACTGCTTTGTAAAAGGTGATCTAATTTTTTAAAATGTTATTACAGTCTTGTCACAGAAAACAGGAAACTGCATCATATCGTTAGCTCTTACCTAGCGGCGCCGTGGCACAGAAATCACTGGGGTAGGAAGCTAGCGATCTTCAACCCCACCAGGACCTCATAGTGAGCGACTAACACCCGGTGACACAAAGTGCCCTTATTCGGATGAGAATCCTCCTGGGACGCAGGCCCCAGAAACCACGTTCAATCTTTATGTTATATTAGCGCCCCCTACGACAGCCGGGGTAACGATTTCAAATAACAAAGCAGTGCGTCCTATATCAGGGCGCAATTATTAACTAGGGTGGGAGGGGGCTTTAGCGCCCTTATAACGGTCTAGGGATGAGGGCTCTTCAGGCTTTTTAAAGGGCACAATAACAATTATGCGCATTAATAATGTACTAAATGTCAAATACTATAAAAATGTATTTGAAATTATCTGAAATGTAAAAAAACATAAGCAAACAAGAGAACGTCTGTACTTGGTTGGGGATGAATAAGGGACAATGACATTTATTCAAGGTAGCTCTTCAAAACTACTGGGGTTGGGGAGGGGGGGGGGTGGTTCAGCCCCATGACATTGTTTTTCCTAGCTACCTGATTGTGGCACTAATTACAAACTATCTCATAAAACAGGAAATAAACAAAAAAATCTGGCTCTGGTTAACTACTATTGTAAATATAAGCAGAATTCAAAGGCGACCGAGTAGCCAAATTGCTCGAAAGTAGACGACTTCGTCGCCGATCAGCGCAGTATCTTGGTCTGTCTTTTTTGATCGCATCAATGCTGAAGGAGTCTTATTCAGGACACCTGATGGCGTGCATTGCTATGCCATGTTATATGGCGCACATAACGTTGTCACATTTATAACCTGAAGCTCCCCTTTAGGGAGCAAAGTAACGTAACGAAAAGCTCGCGAGTTCAAGGGATATATTATATTCTAATTTTTTTTACACCAGCATCGCGGGCCCGTAAGCATTGCTAGGAGGGCCAGTTATGGTCAGCGGGCCATAGTTTGCCCATCCCTGGTCTAGTCTCCTCGTCACAAAAGCGCCCAACAGCCTGTTATAAAACCCACTTGAGGTTTTAGGTTTTTGAGCCACGGAACAACAACATGGCACACGGGTAGTAATCCATACGTGCTCCGTTCTTCTTTTAACTCAAGTTCGAGTCCAAAGAAGCTCAGCACAGTGCACTGGCTTTGTAGCACCGGCGAGGATCCTGAAATACTTTGGGTAGATTTTTAACTCCAAATTTTGCCCAGGGAGCGCCGTTAGGCTACTCTTTTCAATTTCCAACTGCCAAGGAATTTTTTACGTGCGCAACAATGCACACGGGCGTCCGATCTCACTACCCAGGAACAGTTACTAGAAATCAAAGTCCACGTGAAAGAAATCCCAGCCCTTGCAGAGGGTTGAACCCGGAACCTCTAGCGCTCGAGGCGGACACTATGCCTCGACCAAGCAGACCCCGATACACAGTTAAAATATTTATATGTGAAAGATGCGCTTTTAAACTAGGGCATTACCATTTTTTTTTTTGCAATGCCTTCTGGCAAAATGCACAATACCCGTGTTCTTGAATCACTTCCACTATAGTTGTGGAAATAACGTCAAACTGTCGCACACAGCATGGAGCAAACAAGCAAATCAAGCTTCGGTTGTCTTCTCTTAAAAATGCGAGCGGCTTTTGCCCGACACATCGATACGGAATGTAACCTTCAAGTTCTGGGAGACGGGCGACAGCTACGAGTCAGGGAATTGACAGAGCCCGTTGCTAGGGTTTCCAAAAATACTTCCGTTGGCAGGGAATATGTCTTCTTGTACGACAGACTGATTGGTCTAGATTCCCGCGATATTAAAGGCAACTTTAAATACAAAACACAATTGCCGCTGACCTCAATTTCTCTTTAATTACAGTGTTTATCATTTGTGTTTCTGGTCTGCTAACTTTCACTTGTCATTGTAATTTGTGTTTCCCCCTTTATTCGAATGTACTGGGGCGTGCCATCTATCTCCTTTTTTTTAACTGTAAGTAATGTAAAGTACTATTTCCCACGCCTTCAGGCGTATTGGGCATATAGGGCTAGACCTATATTTGTATAGACCAATAGGCGCTAGGTAGGTGATGTGGTCAGCATCACGCCCACCGCCTTTACTTCCCAGGACTGCACCCGGCACCCACTCAAAGCTGGGTCGACCTGGGAGTCAGAGTTATTTTTTTTTGTTTGAAGTCCCACTCCGTCAGGTCGCGAACCCACGACCTTCTGATCCGCAGGCGGGCGTTTAGCCGCCAACGCCACAGCGACTCCCTGGGGAGCCAATGTGATTGAAAAAAAAAATTCTGGCTTTATCGGGATCCAAACCCACGACATTCTGATACGAGTTCTAGCTGGTAGAACAGGGCGGCTCCTTTTCAAACTGTGCTCGTACATAGGTCAGATCTTCTATTAACAATCTGAAAGTTTCCCTTTGTCTTGATACTTATGTTAAATCTGTATATAACTGATAGAGTTATGCTTAATTGCTTGCACTGAGGCATGCCAGTTAGAACTTATATTGCTTTTTTCTTCTTGTTTCTTTTCCCCCAAAACTGTGCCCCTACCTCGGTTGCTCTTCAGCCTTCCTAATGCCGCGACCCTTTCATATAATTCCTCATGTTGTGGAAACCCCCAGCCATACAATTATTTTCATTGCTACTTTATAACTTCAGTGAATATGTGTTTTCCGATGGTCTTTGGGGGCCCATGTGAAAGGGTCGTTGAGCTCCCCCTCCCCCCACCCCCCCTCCCCCCACACGCGCAAAATAGTCGCGAACCACAGGTGTTTATTTTAAATGGTCTAAAAAAGGTTAAACCTCGAAGAAACTTATAACACACATCGGGAGAAGACATTCGTAATTCTTGGTCATGTTATGAGAAGAAGGAAACCGGAACATGTTGTGTTTTTGAAAATATCTAAAGATCATTGTTTTGCTTTAAAAAAAAAGTCTAATCCATGTGTAATGTTCAACATTTATCATAAAAATAATTCCTATAAAGGTTTTCACGTTAAAGGGATAAAGACAGGTTTTAATTATTTACTTATTTTGTTGTATATATATATATATATATATATATATATATATATATATATATATATATATATATATATATATATATATATATATATGTATATATACACACACTTTCACACACACCTACACCTAGTTTTGCTTTAAAAAAAAAAGTCTAATCCATGTGTAATGTTCAACATTTATCATAAAATAATTCCTATAAAGGTTTTCACGTTAAAGGGATAAAGACAGGTTTTAATTATTTACTTATTTTGTTGTATATATATATATATATATATATATATATATATATATATATATATATATATATACACACTTTCACACACACCTACACCTACACACACCTATACACACACACACACCGGCTCCAGCTGACGGGCCGTGCTGCTGGCGTCACCTGGCTGGGCTAACGATGCGCTCAAGCAGCGGATCTCAAACTGGGTGCCGTGAGCGAAATCGGGAGAAAGTAAAAAAATGTGAAATTAATCAAGAAGGCATGTAGATACTTAAAAATTAAAATGTAAGTGTCTTCCCCCGCCAGTGTCGAAAATAGTTTATTTCTTGTTTGAGAACCGCTGCGTTAAGGCATCGTTAGCCAGATCCGGTGACGTCAACAGCACGGCTCGTCACCTGCAGCTGGTCGTGACTTATCAAACGCCTTGTCCCATTAATGAGACGTTCATTACTTTTAGCCTCAGGACAGATATTTGGAGTCCTACCCCTTATTGTATTTATCTTTGCAGTAAGTGCTGCACATGGCATTGAAAACGTCGTTTCTATCTAGTGCCGGACCAGCTGTAGCAACCGTAGTATCTGCAGGATAATCTGCACGCTTGTTGTCACGAACACCCGAACGCGACACAAAGGTGAAGGTTAGACCAACCATCCGGAAAGTTCTCAGTGTTACAATCCATTCTTGTCTGATAAACGCAGTTTGGATTTTCTTGAACATATTTATTTGAACACTAATATATAGAAATCACTGTATTGTCTATCTTCTTCTTATGGCCGGCTCACTAGCGCAGGTGGTTAAACCTGAGAGTCGACCGGGTGACGAACTCCTTGTGGTCCGGGTTCACGCCCCGAGGTAGGCAGAAAAGCCACATTTCCTCCCAGATTTACGGTACCTATCATGGAATCAAGGCCGAAGGGTTGCGATATCCATAGTACCGAGCCAATGGGTTAACAACTCATGGTTTCTGGATACTTTTTAAAAAAAAATCTTCTCATTATACGGATGTGAGAATTGGACTTTAATTAACGGTGGAAATGACTAGGAGGTTCCAGGTTTTCGGGAGGAAAAAAAAAACAAACATGGTATAGACAAAAAATACGAATTAGCTATTTGGAACACATAGCTAACAAACATGAAGGAAACAAAATCAAAAAAAATTTACAGGACATCAGGGGCATCTTTTGGAACTGGTGAAAGGTGACAAGCTAACTTGGTTCAGACACATGGTGAGACATGATTCGATTGTAAATACTATATACTTCAGAATACATGGTTGGGGGGAGGGTCGAAAAAAAGAGGAGAGCAAAGAAAAACATAGAATGACAACAATAAATTGAGAGTATTAAATTATCATATACTTATTCAACCTGCAAAAGATAGAGAATGATGGCAGGTTAATGCTTGCATTGATTGACACCTTTATGGGAGAAGGGGGGGGGGGCTGCATGGTCTCGAGGCATGGCGTCCGCCTCGAGTTCTAGAGGTCCCGGGTTCAGGCCCTGGTGCTGGTGGAGGCTGTGATTTTTTTTAACCTGGACTCCTAGTAAATTCCCCTGGTCTCTGGGTAGTAAGATCTGACGTCCATATCTATTGTTACACTAGTTAAAAGTCCTTTGGCAGTTGGAAATCGAAAAGAGGAGCCTAACGGCGCTGCCCGGGCAAAATGGGGAGTTTAAAATCTATCCAAAGTATTTCAGGATCCTCGCCAGTGCTACGGAGTTCACGCACTGCGCTGAGATTTTTCGGACTCAGGCTTGAGTCAGAAGTAGAGCGGAGCACTTATGGGTTACTACCCTTGTGTCATGATGTTGATCTGTCGTCTAAACCTAAACCATTACGACCTTAAAGGGTAAAACAGTTAGTTGCGTATCCTGTAGAGCCAATATCAAAATGTTTTGGCTGTTGTAGTTTTTCTAGGAAAACTCACGTTCAGTAGTTTCCCATTGCTTACTGGACGGTCGGCTCTCGATACCAGCGCAAGACAAACCGTCCGCAGCTGGGATCTAACTAGGCACCCCGACTATACGTAGCGCGTTCGCAACGCCAACAAAGGGTAAAGGGTTGTGTCATTTTACCAACATACCACGATCAGAACCCACACAGGTCGACCCAGTCTAAAATGGGTACCAGGATGGCTGTCCTGGGGAAGTAAAGACGGCCAGCGTAATGCTGACCACATTACCCACCTAGTGCCGATGGTCTGCAAAAATATGGTCGCTCTTCCCATATACCCGATAAGCATAAGTGCGTTATAAGGGATCTTTACTTCACTTACTTTATTTTATGTCTGATTACTAAACCTCAGTGTAGAATACCAAGATTACTAACCACTATGCCAGACTGTCTCGATGCAAGGTTCATGAAATAGTCAATATTCTACAGGATATTAATCAGATGTAAGCTCCTCGCTTCAGCGGTTGTAATCTGGTGTTTTGAGAATAGCGAGACGGATGGGATCTCACCAAAGAAGATACACTGGTTATTAATCTCGGAAATCAAATGGATGTTGGTATAGTCTGCCTCGAGGAACTGTCCTGGGAAGAATGAGTGTCAAATCTCGCGCTGTCTGCGCCGGGCCACGCGCTGAATATCCTGAAATAATTACTTCATGTCTTTTCAATGTATCGATGATGATTGTGTATCTTAATCAAGCACGTAGACAGATTACTCAAACACGTAATACTTACGCGTATGATGATGATGATGTTGAGGTTTCTTTGTTTGTTTTAGTATCCAGAAGCCATGAGTTGTTAACCCTTAGGCTCGGTATTATGGATATCGCAACGTTTCGGCCTTGATTCCATTGTAAATACCGTAAATCTGGGAGCAAATGCGGCTTTCCTGCCTA
>CAJHNH020002614.1:0-30000 GCA_905116865.2 Candidula unifasciata | reverse complement strand
TTCTTCTTCTTCTTCTTCTTCTTCTTCTTCGCGTTCACCGGCTGCAAACGCCAGCGGAAAGTTCTGGTTGTTCAGCCACCTCTGGACTTTAATCATGCTACAAAACCTGAGTGTTGCGTGCAAATCCGTTGAACAGATCTGACCTAATTGAATGCAGACTGTGGATTTATTGCCTTTCTATCAAACTTCCGGCTGCTCTATCGCTTATTTGTTTTAATGGTCACGTCTTCCAGGTTGACCAATCTAAACAGATGAGCACGAAATGTCCTGGGAAATACAAGCGACCGGCATGATGATGACCACATTACCCACTTAGTCTAAAGCTGAAAAGGATACATTAATTGTACTTTCTGAAATGTCAAACTTCACTGGCGACTGTTGGCTTCGTGGACCCATTTTGAGCACACAAAAGAAAAGACCTACTGCCACTCTTACAAGCATGTTGTAAAAGCTGACTAATTATGAGTGTTTCCTTCGAAGTCGGGGTGCATCTGCCAGAGAAGCGAGGACTGACTAACTGACTTTTTACCCCACCAGGACATCACACAAGCGATAAACAGCCGATGACACAAACTGCCACCATGTGGGTGAGGATCGCCGTGGAGAGGTCCCAAAAACCGCGTTCAGCCTTAAGGTCATTTTTATGGCCAGGCTATATTGCGGTCCCCGGCAGGAGCCAGAGTAGGGCTTCAAACAACGACAAATTTCGTTCTTAAAAGGACGGGAAGTATAGAAGCGAGGAATCAACAGTCTGCTTATAAATAAGACAGATGTGTCAAATTGATGTGTGCGCAAAACTCAAATTCTGACGCAATACTGAAGCCCAGAAGTGGACGAACAACCATTTTTAATGTCAGAGTTTACAGCCGTTGAGCGCGAAGACAAAGAACAAGATTGGCGTCGATGTCTGGGTTGGCAGGTTAGCCTTTACAGCTTTCCAACAGTTGTCGGATTTGCCTCTTCCTTTTCCTAGCCATTCCAGTTGGTCATGCGTCTAATTACACCTGTTT
Organism: Candidula unifasciata; assembly: GCA_905116865.2. Classification (NCBI taxonomy): domain Eukaryota; kingdom Metazoa; phylum Mollusca; class Gastropoda; order Stylommatophora; family Geomitridae; genus Candidula; species Candidula unifasciata. The sequence continues at coordinate 28,990 of CAJHNH020002614.1, read as the reverse complement.
CTACAGAGAGACCATACTGCCCAAAGAAAACAAAAACCTCTAGTTACTGCCTTTATTTACCGCTTGTGTGGTGTACAAGAGGGAGTCTTTGAGCTCGGAGATTTATGGCCAAGACCGCATGTGTGGGTTAGGAATTTATTCCACCAATAATAAATATCTGACTTTACAGAGGATTCGAACCTAGCTCTGTCGGTCAGCAGCTGTTCTTGAAGCCAGTCATTGTTGTCGTATGTGATAAATTAGATTACAGGTATGGTGAATTCATAGTTCAGTTTTTATGTTGTCTATTATGAGCTTAAAACTCTTTCATTTTCTACTATGACTGCCGATCAAAAAAATGTATGTTAATTATGTACACTGTTTCTACCTGGTCGGCGATTCCCAGCTTACTTATTTATGTGTATTGCTATCAAGTTGTAAATAAAAAAGTTTGTAAACGCAAGAATGCTATTCTTTCCGTAGACCTAACGCAGGCAGTCGGGAGTCTGGTCCTTTCGAGTAAGATGAACAAAAACTTACATAGATTTTAAGATTTGAGCTTAAAATTGCGACGCACCGTATCAGCATTTTAAAAAATCCACGCAGCCATCAGTGGGTTTCTATCTCGGTACGGTTGTGTTATATATGCGTTTAGGTAGATTCCTAATTGCTCCCGTTTACACGATAAGCTTGTTTAGAGACAAGGGATCTATCTGCCTCCCACCTCCAATATTCCCTCGGAACAAGAGGCGTTGCGAGTCCGACTCCTCATTTCACCGTACCGAGATAGAAACCCACTGATGGCTGAGTGGATTTTTGTATACTGATACGGGGCGTCGCAGGTCTCCCCAGCCCAAAATTGTTACAAGGATGGCTGTCTTGGGGAAGTAAAGACGGCTGGCGAAATACTGACCACACAAGCCACCTAGTGCTGATTGGTCTGTAAAAATATGGAATGTTGTTCCCATATGCCCGATGCACCTAAGGCGTAAAAAAGGGATGTTTACTTTATCCTTACTTTATGTCAAAATGTTGCCATACAGATACGGTAAGGTCAGACTTCATTCATCATCATCATGTAGCAGGTCCTTTGCAGAACGTCGCTCTCATCACAGTCTGCCTGAAAGAAACTCGGTCTATCGCCAGTTCTTCCGCCTCATGCCTTTCACACTCAAGGAGTCACTTATATCCTGTGCCCATCTTCGTGTTCGTCGGCCCCTGCCTCTCCCTCCTGGTACCATGCCTTCTGCTATAATTTTTTTTCGAATCCGTCGTGGCGCTTGATATGACCAAAATATTTCAGCTTACGAGAAAGGATGCTGTTTATTAGCCAATCTTCCTTGATGTTCAGATCTGTCAATATGTCTCATCTTCTTTGTCCAAGATATTCTGAAAATCTTTCTATAGCATTTCAGTAACAAGTTTATGACTTACAGATAAAGAAGAAAATCTACAAACAGGAGGAAACAAAAAAAAAAAAAAAACATAAATAACGCAAAATTTACAACATACCCCTGAACACACCAATTCCCCCCCCCCCCCCCCAACCCCGCCACCCTCGCCTTTTTTTCTCATGGCCACCGCAGACGCACTAGTAAAATAATAGTAACAGGCCATTTTTGTAGCAGTAGCAATCAGGCATTTTATTTTATACTGTTATAGACCAATGAGCGATGTTGTCAATATTACATTGGCCGCCTTTGCTTCCCATGACCTGGTACCCTTCATCGGCCGGGTCGACCTGGTAGCCATTGTCATTTTTGAAAAGATACGACTAGATGTGGATTCGAACCCTGCACTATTGTGCCAGCAGGCCAGCGTCTATAGGCTACACTGCGAAGGCTTTCATAGCGTATTATCTTCTTCTTCTTCACTTTCTCCTACAGCTTCAGGTGTCAAGGGAGATAAACAGTTGCCTCTTGCCCTTCTACCCGCCTTGACTATAGATTCATCGTGCTTTTGTAGAGTTTATCTAATGTTATCTTTCCATTTTTTTTTTTGGTCTACCTCGTGATCTTCGTCCTCCTATTTTGGAGTATGCCTTTTATGGTATGGCGCCACAGGGCTTTCTCTCTAAGTGGGGAAAACCACGTGATTTAAGGTCTTTGTTTATCATTCAGAACCGGTTCCATGTGACCTTTATTTTTTCTCTAATAATTTTATTTCAAGCTTACTATGATCTGAAAATTAACACCCCCTCCCCCACCAATTTTGTTTTAAATAACGAATCCAGGATAAAATCACTACCAGTGGTAACAAACGCACCAGCCGCTGATATTAAAACGACCAAGTCCTTGAGGCTTTTCTATTTCTATCCGTTCTCGTACGCCGTGTGTCTACGCGAGAACTTGCTCGAGTGTATAATTGAGAATGACTTTTCTAGCTGGGAGGTATTGGGCTCAAGTAGTGTCGGTGTACACATTGTACAGGGTAAACCAAACCGGGCTGATTTAATTCGTTGCCTGGTTCCATTCCTCCTTGTAATATTACGGCAGTTTCCACTTTTACGACAAACGTATTAAACAGGTTTAATGAAAATCGCGGGTGGGGGGGGGGTGTAGGGGGGGGGGAAAATTGAAGGAGTCACTGATACCTTGAGACTGCATAATATTACAGCATATCAAGCGATTGAGCACGCCCTAGCTCGTCTGTCGATCGTCTGATAAACTGCGATGCCTAGAGGCAAAAGTAGATATTCACATAAGAAAAAAGAATGCAAAATTTAAAGTATCTTGTGTTATCTGGCTGTTAGCTAAAATTGAAAAGGAGACCAGTTTAGTTAAATATAACCAGTTTCGAATGTTTAATTAAGATTCGATATCACAGCACTCGGGACACTTCCAAAAGCTATCTGTCCCCATCTTCAGCACAAGCGAAGAGGTAAAATTCCGATGGTACAAGTAACTGTCTGATTGTATATCCATCTCGCCTTTTCGTGTCTTCTCCTCCTGCCACTCTATCCGTTGCCACCTGAAGATCGTATCTGGCACAGAGCACGCACTCCGTAGCTCCGGAGATGATTCTTTTTATTCTTAAATACAAAATATAAAAAAAAAACTTTTTAAACGGTAAACAGTCACCATATTATTGCCTGCCTGCTAGAGAACCTGGTGCCCTCCCACCCGCTAAACAGACGTTCCATGTTCACGACTGTATAACCCACAGTCATTTAGCCAATAGGCACGTAGGTCCACTGTAGGCTTAGGTTATATATATATATATATATATATATATATATATATATATATATATATATATATATATATAGAGAGAGAGAGAGAGAGGTTGTCTCCTGTAGATCAGTTGTGTTTTCAATCAATAAATCAATTATTGATGTGCCGCTAACACACACACACACACAAACACACACACAAACACACATACTCTCACACACACACACAGACTGACTCACACGTAGATATTTCTTCTACATTTTTTTCTTCTTATTCTCTTTATTCTCCCTCTCTGTATACTTGCAAGGTACTTGTATATTATGTACATCTATGCGTGTGTGAGGGACAATACACCATGGAAATGAGGTGTCTGAGAAAGACTGTAGGAGTGACCAGAAGAGATCAAATCAGGAATGAGGTCATACGAGATAAAGTCGGCACAGAACCAATTCAAATGACACACAAAGACAGCAAATCAAATTGTTTGCTCGCTTGGCGACAATGCATTCTGATGATATACAAGGCATTTACGAAAAGAGGAGAAGGACGTGTAGCAAGAGGTAAACCAAGAACAAGATGGGAAGATAACATCAGAGAAACTCTACAGTTTTACGATGAGTCTATAGTCGAAGCAGCCAGAAGAGTACTAAGCAAGACCTGAAATCTCTCTCGATACCAGAAACGGTAAAATAGGACGTAAAGTTAAAGAGAGAAAAGACGGAAATTGCAATGGTACGGGCATGTAATAAGATCTAACGGCCTCTTCAAAACAGTGCTACGTTGCTCAGTAGAGGAGAAGAAGAAGGACAAAAATATTGGTATGGGGAATATTATCACTAGAATTGATCCAGAACACCAAAGACCGAGATCTGTGGCGACGCATGAACGTTTACGCCAGCTGGCCAGGCACTTGATGATAATGATACAGATTTTCCTAGATTAGGGAACTAAGATCATCTGATCGATCTGAGACAATTACAGGCACTTTATAGATTCTCGAGACCAGTAGAGCGGGCAATTTCTAGGGCCATGGAAGTTTGTGACAGATGAAACCCGTGTCCTAGATGTAGTCAGTCGAAGAACGGCCAGCTCCCTGAAGACGACAGGAGGTACACTTGTTCGAATCACGCGCTTATACTAGAGTCGTTCACTGCTGCCTGCGCAGAATTGACTGAATCAGGTGCGTTTAACCGGTACTCTAAATAAATCAGTCAGCATGTGCTTTACAGAACGTCGCTCTCTTCACGGCCAGCCTGAAAGTCTCTCTTTTTCTAGCCCTGGCTGTGGTCGGGGCCCTAATATAACCTAATGGTTGAACGGGGTTTCTGAGACCTTTCCAAGGGTGATCCTCATCCGCATGGTGGCACTTTGTGTCACCGGGTGTTTATCGGTGTTTAGAGGGGTTGAATCTCATCATCCTCATCCTCCAGCCACGTGCGCATGCAGATGTGTGTGTTATGTATATATATATATATATATATGTGTGTGTGTGTGTGTGTGTGTGTGTTTGTGTGTGTATTTAGGGTGCCGCGTTCGCTCAGTCGATAGAAAGCTCGCTTTCAAATCCAGCTGCGACTGGCTGCAGCCCACGGTCGGTGTTCGAAACTGGGCGGTTTCCGGGGTTCACCCAAGATCTAGGAAATGGGTACCAGAGCTGACACTCTGGGGTAAATGAAAGAACGTCGCTGTAGCTACAGAGTTACGTGCGTACGGTGACACAGTCGGACAATTCTTATTAGCTGTCCGTATTGGTAGCAGAGCACTTATGGTTTGTAACCGTGTGCAATAACGCTGGTTCACATCTCCCGACTTTACCTTTACATATATGTAATTGTACATGTATGTCTATATATATATATATATATAGGTGTGTATAGTGCATACCAGCACCCTTAACAGAAACTCTCACTAAGTACTGGAGTACCAGTTCAAGCCACTAGTTTTGGTGCAATTAACATTTCTCAGCCAACATAATTGGCACAAATGAACCAGACCACAATTATCAGCGATACTGCTCGCAGTAGGTTGAGCGTAGTCAAATGCTTTTGCCTTGATTTTTTTTTTTTTTATAAATGAATGGATGGAACCAGCCCTATATGCTTTTTAGCCCTTATACCTTCTGTGGCGTAAGTCTACACTTAAGGAGGTCGACCTCTGAATCGTTTTCCGGAAACTGTGCTCTCACTACTCGGTACTCACTACAAAGTGTTTCTTAAAATGGTCCCAGTACTCAACATAAAAGTTTCATTACAGTAACTAGAAACCCCCCACCCCTCTTCCCCGGTCTCTGGGTAGTAAAATCGGACGCCCGGGTGCATTGTTGCGCACGGAAAGAATCCCTTAGCAGTTGGAAATCGAAAAGAGTAGCCTAACGCCGAGCAAAATTTTGAGTTAAAAATCTACCTAAAGTATTTTAGGATCCTCACCGGTGCTACAGAGCCTGTGCACTGTGCTGAGCTTTTTCGGATTCAGACTTGAGTTAGAAGAAGAATTGAGCAATTATGGGTTACTACCTGTTTGCCATGATTTTGATCCTTTGTTCAAAACCTCAAATCTGTCGAATATAGGTACAGAAATGTAAATAAATAAAAGAAAATTTTAGAGTTTAATTTGACCAAGGCAATTACTGACATCTACATTGAATATTAACAATGCAATAAGCACAACTGGATTCTAATGAATAAAGCACCGTAGGCGTCTAATAATAGAAGATAATTAACTAAAATTTAATACAGGCAAAGAAATTACTAAAAAGACAAATTGGAACAAAAACACGAATAAGGAAATATGGAACAGGAAAAACGGAAAAGGAAAAGTAAAAGGGGACATGACCAATATTGGCGTTTGATTTTACTGACAGGTCCCTGTGAGTCTTTCTGAGGCTGAGCTTAAGGTTGGGGTGGAAAGGGCAAAAGCATGAGAGAGTACACTCTCTGCCGTTCTTCTTCTCTCTTTCGCCTGAAATAAGATGTCTATATCAGCAATTTTGTCTCCACTAAATTTCACTGTTGATTTAATTCGTTCAGTGGTCCATAGAGTTTACGTGCTGCACTAACTTCCCGTCCTATTTAGGGTGAATGTTTTCGTTATTTGAAGCCCTACTCTGGCTCTTGCCAGGGGCCGCAATATAGCCAGGTCATAAAAATGGCCTAGTGGCTGAACGCGGTTTCTGGGACCTCTCCACGGTGATCCTCATCCACATGGTGGCACATTGTGTCATCGGGTGTTTATCGCTTGTGTGATGTTCTGGTGGGGTAGAAAGTCAGTCAGTCAGTCAGTTTTCGTGCTAAAGCACAATTCAAAACCAAATGACATGAGGACCAGACACGTCACCACAAATATATCGGACAGGGCAGAGAGCAGCCATGTTTTCTGGCCCTAGCTGAAAGTGGTCAACGTTAAATGATTGATTGATTGATTGATTGATTTACGTTCCATTCTAGTTCTTTCTGGCCAAAAGGTTTGCCCTAATTTATTAAATTCGATGCATTCCTGGAGTACATGTTCTGCTGTCCGGGGCACCTATCCACAGGTGCCCACGGCTGATACGCCTATCTTGAATTTTGTGTCTATTCTCTCTGCCAACCAAAAGCATGTCGTAAAAATCGACTAATTGTAAGTTTCATGGAATTTGATTTTTGTGTGCTGAAAGACACAGATTCGCATCCTAGCTGTAAACCACGACATAAAGTGCAAAATGCCCGTTTAAGAGCTAACAAAGGAGAAAACGATGATAACTTATGTCTGCAATGGGTATGGATAAAGAAATAAAAGACGTAAAATATGGTAGAAAATTATTTGAAAATCTTAGACCTTAGACAGAGAAATGTGGTAAGGCGATAAAATTACTTGTACTGGGTAGTTTGCCGCCCGCAGTGATTGCAAATATCCAGAAACTCGACTTTGGGGGCAACAAAATTACTGGCCTTTTAAAAATACCGACGATTGATTTAAAAGTCTGGCAAGCCTTCCTTCACCTTTAATTTGCGCCCTTGGGAAAGTTAAATCGAGAAACGGGAGCTAATAAACTGCGATGTAGGTTGTTGGCTCTCTCTAAGTTGACTTTTAGGTACCAGTGTGAGTTTTCTAAGTTTTTAATTATTTGTAAAACATGAATTCTTCGAGCAGAGTGGCAAGTTTCACTGGAAAGGTTAGGTGAGTAGGTGCTGGTGCATACTTTGGATCTTTTCTCCAGACAATGCCGGCGTGGTGGGAATGAACAGGCAGAGATTGGCTGGATCTGCACCACTAGGTGGTGATCTGATACATTACAAGGCTGATGTGGTCAAGGCCCTTTGGGAACAAGCAACGGAAACAGCAGAGAAACAAGATTATTATGGCCTGGAGAGACTGAGGCACCTGGGTGTAACCAGAGGGTCTGGCCGGCTCACTACACTCAGAGAAAAGGCAAGACGGACATATAACCAGATTGTGACCGGTACCATCAGTACTAATGTTACATAGAACCTGTTCTGCTATATGGCAGCGAATCTTGGAATGTCATTGAACAAATTAAGAAGAACAGAGGTGTGGTTTCTGAGACGAATGTTACGAATACCTTGGATGGACAAAGTAACCAACAAAAATTGCTTGGGAGAGGCTAATGAAAGTATATCTCAAAAAGAAAAAGACAAACACTGTTCTTTAGCCACATAATGAGAAGGGATACATTGGAGAACATCGTGACAACTGGAAAGATCAGTGGGAAAAGGGGTAGAGACAGACCAATTAAGATGATGCTGGATGGGCTAAAACGATGGCATGGAGGGATTTCATCAAGAGAGCTGTTCCAGTCAACCAGGGATCGTGATATTTGGAGATCCATGAGCACCTACGCCAGTTGGTAGGGCACATGGTGATGATGATGATGACGATGATGATGATGACCATCAGTACTGGAACTCTGCGCAAGCAGCTGAAGATGAGGACGGAGTACGCAAGGGAATGCCCCGAGTGCTGTGAAGTAAATTCTTGAATCAACCCAACTCCTGATTATTTGTGTATCAAATTAGTGATAGCAGATTACTTCTTCCTGCCAAAAAAAAAAAAAAAGTTACATATAGATTGTTACTTATAGAAGTAGAAGAAAGAAACGGAGACAGGCGCTTTAAAGATTCCCATTTTCACTTGTGGGTTCCGGGGCTTTATTGTCGTAGGGGGGGGGGGGGGCAAAACCCACTGCTCCCTAACAAGCATGTCGTAGAAGTCGACTAATTGGAAAGTTTCCTTCAAAGTCAGAGCCTATCTGCTGGAGAGGCGAGGAGCCATCAGTTGCTTGCAAATAAACTAGATCTGTAAAACTGTTGTGCACGCAAAACTCAAGTTCTGGAACAAGACTTAAGTCCAGAAGTGGACGAACAACCAAGACTTTCCGAGATGAAGAAAAGAAGAATAAAGAATAAGGGCTTCCATGTAGTTATTTTTTTTTTTTTTTTTTTTTTTTTTTAATAAATGGGATACTTGAAAAGAAATTGAAAACCGATGAAATGCTGGACAAAATACCTATTTTGGATGTTGCTGTTGCTGAGTGGCTAGTCACTTGCCTACTAAGTCGAAAGTCTTGAGTTTGAATCCACAATAATGTTTTTTCTTCATTGAAAATTTAATGGTACAGACATGTAATTAAGTTCTAACGGCCTCTCAAAATCAGAACTACAGAGTTCGATAGAGGGAAAGAGTAGAACAAGCAGACCAAGGTTTGAGGTTTTGAGGTTTTGAACAATGGATCAACGTCATGGCACACGGGTAGTAACCCATTAGTACTCTGTTCTTCTTCTAACTCAAGTCTGAGTCCGAAGAAGCTCAGTACAGTGCACATGCTCTGTAGCACCGGCGAGGATCCTGAAATACTTTGGGTAGATTTTAAACTCAAAATTTGCCCGGCTACTCTTTTCGATTTCCAACTGCCAAGGGATTTTTTTTTTTTTTTACGTGCGCAACAATTTACACGGGCGTCCGATCTCACTATCCAGAGACCAGGGGGAATTACTAGATTTCCAGGTCCACGGGAAAAAATCCCAGCCCTTACTGGGGATTAAAACCGGAATCTCTAGCATTCGAGGCAGACACCATGCCTCGAGATCAGGCAGCCCCCTAAGCAGACCAAGAAAGATGTGAATCCAGAACTTGACTGACTGGACAGGTCTACGCCGGGATACCATAAAGTCCATTTCATGTGACCATCAAGGCTGGACGGATCTGATCAGACAGCCAATAGCAACTGTTGACCCACGACCGACTCCAGCTCACGCGATGTGCTGCTGACGTCACTGGGTCGGGCTAACCATGCGTTAACGCAGCGGTTCTAAAACTGGGTGCCGAGGCATCCTGGGGTACCGTAAGCGTATGACAGGGGTGCAGCGGCAATAATCAGGACAAGTCGGCTAAAAATTGTGAAATTATTAAAGACGGCATGCAGATTTCTAAAAGTTAAAATTAAAGTTGTCTTCCATCGTCACTGTCGAAAATAGTTTAATTCTAGTTTAAGAACAACTACGTTAACGCATCGTTAGCCCGACCTGGTGACGTCATCAGCCTGGCCCGTCAGCTAGAGCCGGTCGTTGACCGGTTGACCCAACGACATGTACTGTTACTGGACGATGTTGAGGAGCTTGAAGTTGGCTCCCAGATTGACTGGAAACGCTGCAAACCTTAAAAAAGGGTACCAGGTAATGTGATAGGAAGTAAATTCAGTCTGCGAGGTATAGACCACATTACCCGCCCAGTTCCGAGGCTAGGATCTTATAAATGAAGCACGCCCGGCTCTCTAGCGTAGTTGGCTAAACCGGATTGCGCAGTGACCGGGTGACGAACACCTTGTGGTCCAGGTTCACTCCCGGGGGTAGGCAGAAAAGCCACATTTCTCCCAGATTTACGGTATTTATAATGTAATCAAGGCCGAAAGGTTGCGATATCTATAATACCTAGCCTAAGGGTTAACAACTCATGGCTTCTGGATACTAAAACAAACAAACAAACATACCGTAAGCATCTATTGCGACTAATTTCAGAAGGAAACAGTGAACAAAATAAAGCTATTTACATCCTCCACCGACGTAAGCACGTCATCGAGATTTCCAGAAATAATCTTATTATTTACGCTTTCATCAAGAAATTGAAATGTAACGGATAGTATCCCCTGTTGTTAGGTTGCATGACAAAAGCAGACAAGCTCTTGAACCGTGTACTTGACATATTCAATGATTTATTGAACCATAAAATGACAATCGTATCGTGCCAGCAATTCATGTCGTAAATTATTAACAAACTAAATGTATGTAATTGTCTAGACTGTCACAAATAATTACTTGTGGTTGGAAATTAAGCAAACAACAATATAGTCGGAATTTTAGAGTGGGTTGTCTGCCCTAGTCGGCGTCTGTGACTAAGGCGTTGCGAACGCGCTTCGTATTTATTGCTGGGGTGCCGGGTTCGATCCCAGCTGGGGGCCCTGCGCTTTGCGTTGGTTTCGACAGTGGTATCGAGAAGCCGACCGTCCGGAAGCAATGGCAAACTACTGACTACTGGACGTGAATTTGCCTAGAAAACAACAACAGCTAAAAAATGCTATGGTTGGTTCTGCAACGTCCTGTAAAGGATACACAACTTTTTGTCTGCGGGTGCTAAATGCGCGGGCAAAACCAAGTGTAGTGAACTGTGTGTCATTTCTGTCTGACACAAATTGCCATAGCTGACATGTCAGTTATTCTGTCTCTATCGGCGAAAAAAAAAAAGTGCGAGAACCACTGGACAATGCTACCGCAGCCTCCATACACACCTGTACTTCTTAATTAAACAAGGAAGGAGTTCAGAGACTTTTCCGGTTGCTATTGTGAGAAGTTGAAACAAAAAATCGATTGACCGTCCGGTCCTGGAGACATTCTCAGATGGTGTGCTTGCGCTGGTGATGTTATTTTGATGGGCTTTTTGATAATGTCACTAGTCACTTAGTTCGTCAGATACAAGTGCTCTTTTCTGTTTCTTATGTTTCCGTGCGATTTCTCTCATGAGCTTACATTGACGTTGTGTTGTAGTCCGTGATATTTGTCTTTGTGACAATTGATTGATGATACTGTTGTCTGTACTTGATCCATGTCTTTCTACACCCATCGATGCCCGATGGCTGCTGCGGTAAACAGCACACATGCTGCCTTTATTACCGAAACATTTCCTGCTACATCAGTGACCAGGCGTGTAGGCAACAGCTGTAATCCCCGCTGACACTTTTTATTACCACGGACAAATTATTTGTAACTAAAAAAAAGTAAAGGTCCCTTTACCCTTATCTCATCGTCTTCTTGGTCAGTCTCATGGTCTACGATCATTAATCTCCCTCGTGTATACAGTTTTTACCTCTCTGTCATCTGACATGCTTTCAATATTCCCCAACCATTTCAGTCTATAAGATCTCATGATGCCAGTGATCAGTGTTGATTTAAACAGACTGAAAATTTCGCTGTTGTTTCCTACTCTCGATTCCCCGTTGTTTGCATCTTTGATGGGTCCGAAATCGAGGCTTAAAAATCTGAACAAAGAAGACACAAACACAAGATTGCACAATTTATTGCCTGACATATTTCACTGTATCTCGTCAGGTGCCTTCTACAGTAACAATTACATCAATGAAGCAAATAAGTTAATCCTTTATAACTGAAGTACAATTTCAACAACGATCAAACATGACTGCCTGTTTTTACCAGGGCAGCCGTAAAGAATGAACCATCATCTCTTTCTGAATACAGAGTTCCGCGCACAAGTGACGAATCGCAGAGGCTTCGAGAAATCTTAGCGTTCTGCCATTGGTTGACGTATGAAGGATTTGATGCGTTATGTAGTATGCACCTGACGAGATGCAGCGAAATATGCCAGGCAATAAATTGTGCAATCTCTTGTTTGTGTCTTCTTTGTTCAAATTTACAACGGGGGAAAATTGTTCAATAATATATTTCGACTCGAAGTCATGACGGTATCTTCATTTGGGTCTTGTCTGCATATTCTTAAACAATCTTTCAGAACCTATGTTGTGTTCTTTCTGTGTTGGTTCTGGTGGTTTATTGGAGCGGGAGAACGAACAAACGAACGAACTTGTTTTTCAAAAGGGTCACAAATTGGGCACGCAGGCCCGTCTTACATTCGGCCCTTCCAAACACCCTTCTTTCACACTGCAGCTGTATTTTTTCAATAAGCATGGTATATTCATATGATAATATGCATATTATGAATATTTAAACCCCCAAAAAAAAAAACATTTTTAAAAAAGCACAAAAACATGGGTGATAAAATGCATGCACACACACACACACACCCACCCACTCACTTAAACACAAACACATACCTTCACACACACATAAAGACACCCCGTTCACCCACATCAATCCTTACATACCCACACAGACATGCACATTACACACACTTACAGATATACAGACACACCCATAGAAGAGAATTTGAGCCTGGGGAAGGTAAGAAAAAAGGCAAACTAGCCGCTAACAAGCCTGTCATAAAAGACTACTAGTTAGGCGTTGCGAGTCCGACTCCTAATTCCAACGTACTGCGATCGAAACGCGTGAACTTTTATGGGGTGTCGCAGGCGATCCAGCCAAAATGGGTACCAGGATGTATGTCCTGGGGAAGTAAAGACGGCCGGCCTAATGCTGACCACATTACCCACCCGTAAAAATATGTCCTACGATTAACCTTGGCTTACGACGCATCTGCTTTTGCCACGATTCGGCTATACAAGATTACTGCAACATAGCTACTTGCACTGCTCTGACGTCTAGAATTAATAACACAAACGGCTCTCAGTTCCTTTATATATATTTCTGTCAGATTATTCGATCAAATTCTCCGACACTGTTCCAACAATTATTCAGACATCCACGAATCTCCTCAAGACATTGATAGGAATAGGAATAAACTCCACAGGGGAGCATGTACAGCAGGGATCTACCAATCGTCAGTAGAAGTAATCTCTCGTCGACAAACGTTTCGGCCCACGAGCTCCTAGATGTTTTCAGAGAGTGGGCCCACCTGAGTTCATGAAGCTCAGTGTTGGTTTCCCTGCTGCACGAAATTACCGGATGTTGTTCGGATAGGGACAAGACGACTTGGTGATTTGCAGAAGGTACTGTGAGATAAGAAGTCGTCGCGGTAGCATAATTAGAGCAGTCTGCATACCTGGACGGCCAAGCGACAAACTTATGATTGGTATACCGGAAACATGTTGGACTTTTGTTAGCAGGTGGCAGAGGAACACTGGCGGACAATTCGGACACAATGGACTTTAAATGGATGAGAAATTCTTTTCCGCTAGACACCGGGACCAGCTAACAGAGGCCAGTCCCCCTACAACGTGAGTTTTGCGTGCACATCCGTTTTACAGATGAAATATTTGTATGCAGACATCTGGTTCCTTGCTTCTTAGGCAGATGCACTCTGACTTCGAAATATGCCCTCAATTAGTCGACTCCTACGGCATGCTTGTTGCGAAGGCAGTGAGTCTGTTCTTGTTTTGCCTAGAGTGGCACCACGGAACCCAGTTTACTTTGCGTTTCGTTACTTTGCTTCACCAGTATCAGACTGACCAATCAGAGACAGTGATCGGTCACTGGACCGATCCGGACTTGACAAGATAGAAGAGGGGTCAAGACTTAAGAAGACGCCTGGTCAGATCACTCCACTGGCCTTTCTTTTATGCACTTCTCTTCGGGTCTTCGCGACTCAATGACCGTGTCGTGGATTCCTGCTTAACGTTATTGTTTCTTAGTCTCTCTCTCTCTTTCTCTCTCTCTCTCTCTCTCTCTCTCTCTCTCTCTCTCTCTCTCTCTCTCTCTCTCTCTCTCTCTCTCCCCTACATCTCTCTCAATCTCTTTTCGCTCTTTCTCTTGTCTCCAGGTATCCTTTCTTTATAAAACTTCATATATATCTTCTCTCAATTTATCTGTCTTTTTCTTTACTTCTTCTTATTATATCTATGACTCCCTCTTGTCTATGTCTTTCTTTTTTATCTGTCCCTCTTCTTCTCGCGTCTCTCTGTCTTCATTCTATGTCTCTTTCTTCTTTCTTTGTGTTTGTCTCTTTATTCTATATCTTGATATGTCTTTCTCTTTTTTTTTATGTTTTCTTCTTCTCTCTGTGTCTCCGTCTTTATCTTCTCTCTCTCCATATCTTTATCTTCTCTCTTTTCTCTTTTTCTTTTTCTTTTATATCTATGACCCTCATTTTTTCCTATATTTCTATCCCCAGAATTCAATTAGGTCGTATAATAACCTTCACCTAGGTAACGACTAGTGGCCGCCGTGTGACCTTTACCTGTGCTCTTCCTGCTAAGTGACATTTTAACTCTCGGCCAAATGAGACTACAACACGCTCAATGTGTCTTTTTATTTATCTGGCTATGCCTAGCTATGTTCTTCTCTCATATTATCTATATTTTCGCCTCTATATATCTCTCCATCTCTCCTCATCTCGCTCTAGCGCTTTCTCTCTCCCGCTCTCGTGCACACACATACTCTCTCTGTCTCTCTTTATGTCTCTCTCTCTCTGTCTGTCTCTTGTCTGTCTGTCTGTCTCTCTCTCTCTCTCTGTCTCTGTCTGTCTGTCTGTCTGTCTGTCTGTCTGTCTGTCTGTCTGTCTGTCTGTCTGTCTGTCTGTCTGTCTGTCTGTCTGTCTGTCTGTCTGTCTGTCTGTCTGTCTGTCTGTCTGTCTGTCTGTCTGTCTGTCTGTCTGTCTGTCTGTCTGTCTCTCTCTCTCTCTCTCTCTCTCTCTCTCTCTCTCTCTCTCTCTCTAATGATGTTATTAACAGATCTGCCTGTCTCTTATCGAGGTTTCACATCGGTGCTAAAATGACTACACAAATAAATATATGTCACGAGACGGGTAACTGGTATAGGCAAACTGTGTGTACGAAACAAATTATTCTGGCGTCATTCAGATTCCACGAAAAGATTTTTTCACAAGACACTGGTGACAGACAGAAAATATAGTAAATAGAGACGTACCCCACATGCCAAACTAAGGACCGTTGAAAGCACAAACAGGGTTTTTGTAGACAGTTTACTTAGACAGGCATGAATAATAAGCAGACAGACAGAAAAACTGCCGGGAGAACTTAACAATAACAGAGCAACAACAATGGAAGAGGAAAACAGACAGAACAGATTTAGATAGACACAACAGACAGATGCAATATAGGGGCAGAGAAGTTAGTGAATGTATTTCAGAATAATTTTACAATCATCGACGTACCGGATTTCGATTTCAGCAGTCGGCGAGTATAAGCGGATTAAAAACGAAAAACCGTCCTTGTGTCAGGTACATATTGAGGAAAATATTGAATTTTTGTGCACTGAAATAATATCTTCGGCCCTAGTAACCGTCTAGGAAAGTATTTATAATCTCTCCTGTGGTTTTCACATGGACAGATTAGCGGATCAATAACAGTTATTATTAGTCGCAGCAAAATAGTCCCTGGGGATATCGGGAATTGGAGATAAGCATCGGTGATATGTTGGCACAGTTCAAGTAACTACCAGAAGTTTGGACTATAGATCCATCTGGTATGAGCGTCTTGTACGGGATCTCGGTGGCTAAGTGGCTCTTTCAGTGCCAGATGTTTTACCGCTAGATACGCGAATTGATCTTTCAGTGCCAGGTGTTTTAACGCTAGATACGCGAACAGATCTTTCAGTGCCAGGTGTTTTAACGCTAGATACGCGAACAGATCTTTCAGTGTCATGTGTTTTAACGCTAGATACGCGAACAGATCTTTCAGTGCCAGAAGTTTTAACGCTAGATACGCGAACAGAAGAGGAAAACCATGATGAATTAAATAGCGGCGTTCGTGGCTTAGGCGTTGCGAGTCCGACTCGTAATTCCAACGTACAGCGATCAAAGCCCACAGCTCGCTGCGTGAATTTTTATCGTGGTATGGGGCAGCCTAAAATGGGTCGAGGATGTATGTCCTGGGGTAAGTAAAGACGGCCGGCGTAATGCTGACCTTATTACCCACCTAGTGCCGATTGGTCTGAAAAAATATCGGTGTTCTTTCCATATGCCCGATGCGCCTAATGGCGTGAAAAGGGATCTTTACTTTTTATACTTATGATGAATTAATTACATTTAAAGTGGCAAGAAAAAGGAAAACTTCACGACAAGAGCATGCACTTTCATCGATCTTCAGAAGCAGTCCTCCTTCAAAAATTGTTTTATCCCTTTCATTCCTAGTCAATGCATACGATCGTAGAAATAAACATCATAATCTTCACAGTCCGTGGCGACAGCACTAGCATCCTGAAGCTCATGAAATGCGGTCAATACAGACAGTGGTTACTGTGACCGTTTGGAGAAGCTTGATTTCTTTAGTATGTTCTGACCAAATTAAAAAAAAAAAAAACGGTAATACAACAATTTATGTCCAGGACTAAAAGCGGTAACCGTCTGGGAAAGTTATCTATTATCTCCCCTGTAGTTTTCACATGGGCAGATTAGCGGATCAATAACAGTTAATATTATTCGCAGGAAAATAGTCCCTTGGGGGTCATTCGGAATTGAGAAAATAAGAACCGGTGAAATATCAGGACAGTTCACGTAACCAGAAGCTCGGACAATAAAGCCTTCCTTTGTGAGTTTTTTGGGGATCTCGTCGACTGAGCTGATGAAACTTTTGGTCCTACACGATTGTTACTCCAGCTCCCTTTATCCCAGTTGTTCTTAACTTTCGTAATGATGCGACCTTTTAACACAACTCCTGATGTTGTGGCCACCCTTTAACACAGCTCCTGATGTTGTGGCGACCCTTTAACACAGCTCCTGATGTTGTGCGACCCTTTAACACAGCTCCTGATGTTGTGGCGACCCTTTACCACAGCTCCTGATGTTGTGGCGACCCTTTAACACAGCTCCTGATGTTGTGCGACCCTTTAACACAGCTCCTGATGTTGTGGTGACCCTTTAGCACAGCTCCTGATGTTGTGCGACCCTTTAACACAGCTCCTGATGTTGTGGCGACCCTTTAACACAGCTCCTGATGTTGTGGCGACCCTTTACCACAGCTCCTGATGTTGTGGCGACCCTTTAACACAGCTCTTGATGTTGTGGCGACCCTTTAACACAGTTCCTGATGTTGTGGCGACCCTTTACCACAGCTCCTGATGTTGTGGCGACCCTTTAACACAGCTCTTGATGTTGTGGCGACCCTTTAACACAGTTCCTGATGTTGTGGCGACCCTTTAACACAGTTCCTGATGTTGTGGCGACCCTTTAACACAGTTCCTGATGTTGTGGCGACCCTTTAACACAGTTCCTGATGTTGTGGCGACCCTTTAACACAGTTCCTGATGTTGTGGCGACCCTTTAATACAGCTCCTGATGTTGTGGCGACCCTTTAACACAGTTCCTGATGTTGTGGCGACCCTTTAACACAGCTCCTGATGTTGTGGCGACCCTTTAACACAGTTCCTGATGTTGTGGCGACCCTTTAACACAGTTCCTGATGTTGTGGCGACCCTTTAACACAGCTCTTGATGTTGTGGCGACCCTTTAACACAGTTCCTGATGTTGTGGCGACCCTTTAACACAGCTCCTGATGTTGTGGCGACCCTTTAACACAGCTCTTGATGTTGTGGCGACCCTTTAACACAGTTCCTGATGTTGTGGCGACCCTTTAACACAGCTCTTGATGTTGTGGCGACCCTTTAATACAGTTCCTCAAATAACGGCGACCCCCAAACGTACATTTATTTTCGTTCTACTTCATAACTTTAGTCGATATGTTCTCCCATGGTCTTAGGCCACCATTGGAAAAAGGTCGTTTGACACACAAAATAGTTGCGACCCTCAGTTTGAGAACCGCTCCTCTATGCGAAAGAAGTTGATCATAAAATCGATAAATACTTAGATCTGACGGCCGGCAAGATGTTGATCACATTACCCCCAGAGTGTCGACTTTACAAAATCTAAGTCTAGCCCTATATGCCCAATACGCCTAAAGGCGTGAAAAGGGGGTCCTTTACTTAGATCTGAATGAGTTCGACAGGGTAACTGTGGGACTAGGGTCACCATAATATTTTGATCTGAATACAGGACATCCCATACAAGTCTGTTTACCCCCTACACCCCTTTTTTTCCTCCCCTTCCCTTTTCCCAGAAACGAATGCCAGCAGAAAAAAAAATTAAGAATTTATTATTATTATTTTTTTTTTATTAATACTATTATCATTTCTCTTGGTCTGCCTCAGCCTCGTCCTCTAGTAGCATCGGACTGTAAAAATAAGGATTAATCACCGTGTGTGTCAGTGACATGGAAATAGCTCTCCACTTTATGTTGAAACATAACCGAACTATGGGCCATGGCTAGTCTGCGATCTAGCATGACCAGGTTAGTTTGTTAAAGAATGTAACTATTTATATATATATATATATATATATATATATATATATATATATATATATATATATATATATATATATAATATGGTTACATGTGAACTTTGTGCTGTATAACTTTTAAAAGGCAATCCAGCTGGGATCATCGTTTATTTTATTTTTTTTTTACTTGTTATGCAGGCAAAAAATGCGACATCACTTTGAGAATTACGTAAGTATTAATATATAATTGCATCCATTTATATTTCACTGTAGGTTACTTGCGTATGCTTTACAGCTGGCATGTCAAACTGAGGGTTTCGAGATGGTCAAATGAGTTTCTTTTCTGTTGTCGTTACAAGGGCCACATGTAATTATGTTGTGTATACTTATGCGTAAAGATTAAAAGTCAAAGACGAAAGGAACGACTTCATTGCACAGGATTTTATCCAAAATGGCTCGAGCTCTCTCCGCAGAACGGCTAGCCGCCTGCCGAGAGCGTCGCACAGAGCATGAACTCCGTAGCTCTGGCGGTAATCGCCAGGGACCTCCAGAAAATTCGACTCGAGAACTGAACGATGCAGCCGTGAAGCGAACCCACGACCTTCAGAGCACGAGGCAAACGGCTTGACCACTTCGCCACGAAGATCTCCGGGTGTGCTTGTAAAGGGCCACATATGGCCTGCATGCCGTTGACGTGCCTGCTTTACATGACGATGTGGAACCAACTCCAGAAGTACTTGGATGTTTAGTTTTACTAGACAACTTTTACAATTAGTAGTTTGTCATTGCTTTCTGAAACGTCAGCTCTCGATATTATTGTTGAAATCAACGCAGTGTGGTTTGGACTTGCAGACCCACTCACGCTGAACTACACGTTATATCATCATCATCATCAGTTCTCGTTAGGCCTAGTGACACATGAGGCTTCAGAGAGGACTTTCCATGCTTTTCTGTCCTGTGCAATCTTCAGTGCAGTTTTCCATGTCAAAGATGCCGCACTCAGGTCACTTTCCATCGTTCGTCTCCATGTTTTTTTTTTGGGCGCCCTTGTTTTCTCTTTCCCTCTGGTGTCCATGTGAGAGCTGTTTTGGCAGGTATATCAGAAGTCATTCTCATAACGTGGCCAAGCCATTTCCATCTTCTCTTGGTAATCACACTGTCTAAAGTTTCTTGGTTTGTGGCTTGAAGTAGTTTAGTGTTTGAGATTGTATCTGGAGAGAAAATTTTGTTAATTCTACGTAGACATGTGTGGTGGAAACTGGACAGCTTGTGTGCATCCTTTTTGGTCATTCTCCAGCATTCCGCTCCATAAAGAAGAACTGGCAAAAATGATGCTCTTGTAGAGTCGGAGTTATATCATATATATAATATATGGTAACCATTTGGTGGTGCCCCAATATCTGATTCGTCTTAAAGTCCATGCTGTGTGGCGTTGTTAGTTTTGTCTACCGGCAACATTCTGTCTCGTGCTCTTGTAATCAACTCTGACTATCCCCCATGCCATGATGTCAAACTGTCCAGCATCAGGTTTTAGAGATCAGAGATAAGAAAAGTTGGCTTTAAACATTACGTTGTTAAATTTAAATAAGAAATTGATAACACATTCAAACGGTTTTTCTTCAGAGGCTATGTCGTAAAGCGGAATGATGGGAACGGCAACAACGGCCAATATGGAGGACAAGCAAATGGAGTCAGTGGTCCCAGAGCGTCACATAGATTTGGCGGGATTGCCAGGTAAGCGGTTTTTCGTTTTAATAACTGTCATTGCAGAAAATAGATTTTAAAACATGAAATCAGAAAAAGGGTCTCCACGACTAAAGAGATAGCGAAATAGGAAACAAGTGGATTAAGGAACAATTTTGTTGAATGAGACATAAGTGCGAATGTGTGCGTGTGTGCGCGCGCGTGTGCTTCTGAATATGTTTGCCCGTATGTTTGTATGTGTGTGTGAAGGCGTTCGTGTGTGTATGTGCGTGAATATATGTGTGCAGCTGCCTAGTTCTACTCATGGCTCTGGTTAACTCTCATTCTATCTCCCACAGGAGTGGTACGCCCTCTAGCAGCCCCGCCCACTCCTCTACCGTGTCAAGTCCGGCCCGACACAGTGAGAGATCACCGGTTCTCAAAAGTCACTCTGGGGGCGGCGACGGCGAAGACGACAAGACCAAGAAACAGGTACTGGTTCAGCTCTGATTTATGAGTTATGAGTTGGATTATCTTCACAGCACTCCGGTCACATCCATAGGTGCTCAGATTCCCCTCTCAACATATTCATCAGCGTCGCGCGGTCAATAGAGCCAGTCCTATGCTGGTTGACAAGACTTCGTGTGCGTCTGTTGTGCTTATCATGCTTGTCTGGGCCGATCTTTACTCCCAATTCTTGTATTCTTAGCAGTAATCTGGACACGTTGCTTCCAAAATCCTCAGAACGTCCTATCTCTCTAAGGGCAATGACAATGCGTGATCCATCGGCCGGCCATCTTCAATTAATGCGGCACCTGCCAGTCTATCAGCTCTCTCATTACCAACAACACTTGCATACCCTGGGACAAATATGAAGGTAACTGCACACACAGGAGAGTTTTGCAATGACTCAAACCACTGTCTGTGTAACCAGCCTGCCTTGACCAGCTGGATCATGCTCAAAGAATCACTCAGCACACATACGCGCGGGAATAGTCCTGTGTTTCTAGCCACATGAAAGCTTGTGTCACCGCCATCACCTCCATCGTCATGCTACTGGTAGTCAAGGTAAAGGGAGCTCTTGGACTGCTCTTCCTGAAAAGCGAGCTGTAAAAGCCTTTACACTTGTATGCCCTAGCATAACTACTCGTCTGTGAAGATCAGCACATCTGTCGCATCTGACTTGTCACTGATAAGCGAGCATACGTTGGCGTTGACAGCAACGGGATTGTGCTCCAGACAATCCAATCAAGCGTCACGGCACAGAGACCAGGGGAAATTACTAGAAGTAATAGAAACAATCCCAGCCTTCAGCGGGACCCGAACCCAGGACCTGTAGCACTCGAGGCGGATGCCATGCCTCAAGACCACTCAGCCTCCATGTGTGGTTAACCCCACCCCCACACAAACCCTAAATGACATTCTAAACACGTGCAGTTGCCACCATGCCCCAGAAACTTTAAAATTTAAGTAAATCGTTTTGTATGTGTGTTTTTGTTTTTAATGCTGGAAAGATTAATAAACTAAATATAAATGCATTCATAACAGTCTTTATATTGCGAAGGCATCTAGCTATTGCCATGGTAATAATAACTGCTTAGAATTAGTTAATGTTTAGAAAGAAGGAACATAAACAGCTTTAATCTATTGCATATCCCTGTGGATGCTACATGATTTTAAATTTGTCCAGAAAGCATAGTGACTTCCCAGTTAATTATATTACTTTGCTAGCCCCCGGACTGAGATACTCGCCCAACGTCCGGGCTGGCTCTGTACATGTGGGAAAAGCTTCACGGGGTTGCATGGTCTAAGAACGCATGCCGGAAGAATGAAATGCGAGGGTGCTCCACGCAGTAAACGCCGTCGCAAAACTACCACTCCTGTGGTGGTTTCTGAGTCGTCAGGGTACGACGGGCAGGGTGAACCCCACTCGCCCGGAGAGGCCCATGACGTCGACTGCGGAGGAGCACCTTTGATGATTTCTGAAGAAGTGCGTTCCAAGATCAGGTTTCCACCTGCGAGCGAGAAGGTGGTGTGGTGTAAGTTGGAGGCTACATTATGTGAGGTACTAAAACAAACTCTAAACAAGAAGTCGCTAGGCGACAAGCTTACTAAATTTGGTGATGTAATATATGAACACTGCTCCCGCGAGTTCGGGACAGTAGTAAAGACACAGCCGGGTGCCAAGCAGAATACTAGCAGGAGGCAGAGGGACATTCTGAAGTGTCGGGCAGACAA
This sequence comes from Candidula unifasciata, assembly GCA_905116865.2. Classification (NCBI taxonomy): domain Eukaryota; kingdom Metazoa; phylum Mollusca; class Gastropoda; order Stylommatophora; family Geomitridae; genus Candidula; species Candidula unifasciata. The sequence goes on along the minus strand of CAJHNH020002614.1, from coordinate 6,548 downwards.
GAATGCCCTCAGAAAACAGTTCAAAGCCGCTACGGGCAGCGAACGGGAGGGGCTGTACGAAGTGTGGGTGCATTTAAAGAACAAACACAGTGCCCTCTGTCGCGCCGAGCGTTTCTGTAACAACAGAAGAAGAACTAAAAGGGAGCGAGAGAAATTCTTTAGGGACCCGTATCAGTTTGCCCGAGGTCTATTCGAGCAACCGAAGTCTGGGACTCTGGTTGTCAGTCAGGAAGAAATAGAGCTACATCTACGCAAGATGTACTCGGATAAAAAGAGGAGAGAGCCTCTCGATGACAATCCAGAGATCCTTAGCGGACTCAAACAGCCTTCGGTGCCGAAGGTACCATTTAAAATGGTACCTCCCCTTTGGTCTGAGGTTGAGGACGTTGTGAAAAAAGCCAGCGGCAAGTCTGCCCCAGGTCCGAACGGTGTTCCGTACGTTCTTTACAAGCGTTGCCCGAAAATCCTAAAAATGCTTCACGTCTTGTTGAGACAAGCGTGGATCCGCAATCACATATGTCCAGAGTGGTCAAAGGCAAATGGGGTCTACATTCCCAAAGAGCAGGACTCGAAGAGTCTTTCCCAATTCAGGCCCATCTCGCTGTTGAATGTCGAGGGTAAGATATTCTTCTCAGTCATGGCTCGCCGGCTCACACAGTATCTGATGACTAACAAGTACATAGATACGAGTGTTCAGAAGGGTGGTATTCCAGGCGTTCCTGGGTGCCTTGAACACGCGACCATGATCTGGGAGGCTATCCAGAGAGCCAAGCATGAGAGAACCGATTTGCACGTTATATGGTTGGACTTAGCCAACGCCTACGGGGCAGTCCCCCATAGGCTACTGTGGCGAGCCCTTCGCATGTTTCACGTACCGACACAGATCAGTCAAATGGTCGAGCAATATTTCTCTAAGTTCGCTTTGCGCTTCTCTACCTCAACGTTTACCACGAGGTGGACTGAGTTGCAGATTGGGATAGCTATGGGGTGTACGATCTCACCTATACTGTTTGTCATGGCAATGCAGATCGTGTTAGACGGGGCGGCCGGCTACGGACTAGGCCTTCAAATAGGGGATCACTGGTTGCCGCCACTGCGCGCATTTATGGATGACACGACTATAATAACGGGCAGCGAGGAGTCTGCCCGCACGATCCTGAATAGATTGGACGCGGTGGTCCAATGGAGCGGTATGCAGTTCAAACCGCAGAAATCGAGGAGTCTGTCAATCCATAAGGGCAAGGTGTCGGCGACCAGTTTTTACGGTGGCAAGGAACAAGATCCCTACGGTTCTGGAGGAACCGGTGAAGAGTCTCGGTCGCGTTTACGATTCGAAGTTATCTGACAGAGCGGAAGTCCGGCGAATACATGAGTCACTGGCTACAGGCCTGCTCGCGATCGAGCGATGCAGGCTGGTCGGGAAATTCAAGGTATGGTGTCTCCAATTCATGTTGATTCCGAAGCTTCTATGGCCACTGCTAGTCTACGAGGTGACGATGACTGCAGTGGAAACCATGGAAAAGAAAATCAATACAGCCTTAAGAAAGTGGATTGGTGCACCGCCTTGTCTGACCGACGTGGCTCTGTATTGTAAACAGGCTAAGCTGGTACTTCCGTTCAAGTCAATAACCGAAGAGTTTAAAGTCGGCAAAGTTAGGCTCGCCATGCTTTTGCGCGAGTCCTCAGACCCAAATGTCATCGCTGTCCAGCCCGCTCTAAAGACTGGCCAGAAGTGGAAGGTCCTCGATGCGATAGGAGCTGCTCAGAACGCACTAAAATTGAAGGAGGTAATGGGTTACACACAAACCGACCGTCGAGGCCTAGGGCACGGGAAAGTCAATTGGTGGTCAAAGGCCTCAGCCAAAGAACGCCGAGACATGGTGATACAAACGGTGAGGGACAACGAAAACGAGATTCGGGTTCAGAAAGCAGCCCAGCAGTCGCAGCAGGGCCATTGGGTCAGCCTGGAGAGCGCATTGCCTAGAATACTCACATGGGGTGAGATCTGGCAGATGACCCCGCTGCGACTGAGCTTTATCGTTCGTTCGGCGTACGATGTATTACCGTCCGGTGTTTAACATGGTTAAATGGTCTGCGACCAACGATCCGACTTGCCCGTTGTGCAAATCAAAGCAAACTCTTGAGCACGTCCTGTCCGCGTGCAGGAAAGCCCTAGGTCAAGGCCGCTATACCTGGCGCCACAACAAGGTGCTAAAAGAGTTAGCAGCCGTTGTCGACCAGGCTAGAATGAGGGCTAATGCCAGAGCCAGTTCTAGTATCGTCCCCATTCGTTTCCTCAAGGCTGGGCAGGTTCCAAAAGGTAATGTCAACAAAAACGCATTCGCTCCATCTGTGCTAGACTCTGCGAGGGACTGGTTACTGGCGGTTGATCTGCCAGGACATGAACGGTATCCCGAGTTGATCCGTAAAACCGGCCTGCGACCGGACATCGTTCTCCATTCTGCGCAAAAACGGCAACTCATCCTGATTGAGTTGACGGTCCCGTTTGAGTCGCGGATGGAGGAGAATCATTTGTATAAGCTCGAGAAATACAGTGATTTAGCAGCCGGTTTGAGGAGAAACGAGGCTTACACAGTGCGGGTATTTGCCGTCGAAGTGGGAGCGAGAGGCCTCGTTTCCACTTCGCTCTACAATGTGGTTAAAGAGTTAGGATTGCGCGGTAATGAACGGAAACGGGCACTCAAAAAACTTGGTGAGGTGGCCGAAAGGGCATCCAGCTGGCTCTGGACGCAGCGCAACAACGTAGGGGACGGGCCTCGGTGAGCTGGTCCGGGTATCTAGTGGAAAAGAGTTTCTTATCCCTTTGAAAAGTCCATCGTGTACGAATTGTCTGCCAGTGTCTCTCTGCCAACTGCTAATAAAAGTCCAAGATGTGTCCGGTAAAACCAAAGTAAGCTTGTCGCTCGGTCGTCCAGGCATGCGGACTGTTCTAATTACGCAGCCGTGGCGGCTTCTTATCTCACAGTACCTCCTTCGAAACCACCAAGTCGTCTTGTCTCTGGCCGAAAGTATAACACCATCCGGTAATTCTGTGCGGCGGGGAAGCAGCCCTGAGCTTCATGAACTCAGGTGGGCCCACCTCCGAATACGTTTAGGAATCGTGGGCCGAAACGTGTGTCGAAAGAGGATAATTTCTACTGATGACTGTAGATCCCCGCTGTACTTGCTCCCTGTGAGTTTATTCCTATTATTAAGAATTATTCTATTAAAAGTTGCTTTTGTAAAACAATGTCTATCCTTACGTCCTTCTTAGGACGTAATTTTTTGTTAGTTTAAGCCCCACTCTGGCTTTTGCCAGGGGCCGCAATATAGGCAGGCCATAAATATGGCCAGTTGTCTGAACGCGGTTTCTGGGACCTCTCCACGGCGATCCTCATCCACATGGTAGCATTTTGTATCATCGGGTGTTTATCGCTTGTGTGATGTCCTGGTGGGGTAGAAAGTCAGTCAGTCAGTTGCTTTTGTTAAGAATATTCTACGCATCAACTGTCGATATAAAAAACATATAAAAAGCCTTAGGTTATTAGATACATCTTACGTAAATATCCTTTATTTTTGGTAGGTTTTTTTTTTTTTTTTTTGCGAGGGGTGGTATTTAAACTTTGCGACTTTTCGAAATTGACTTGATTGAAAAAATAGCCCGGGGAAAGACAAGAGGTGACTACTTGCGTTTCTTGATCACACTGCATGGGCATGACCAGAACAAAGACCGGACACCTGATTCTATGTAGAGACACTCCTGACAAACAGCGATTCCAGAGAAATTAGACAAAAAACCTCAACAAAATGGGGACGCAGAAAAACGTGCACAAAACAACACAACGTAACGTTTCGGCCGAGCAGCCTTTTTCAAACATAAGTGAACTACACAAACGTAACGAGGAGAGGAGAGTATGTAGATCTCTAAGGGGTGACGTGAGAAACGTTTAAAAAAAGGTGATGTGGGATAAATGAAATAAAATAAAATAAACGATGGCTAAAAAATATAGTCACAAAAAAATCAACAGTAGTATTGTTAATATATAATATAATACTGGGAATCAAAGAAATACAAAAGTCAATGATACATAAATGATACTGATAAGAGATAGAATAAAGTAATAATATGAAATAAAATAAACGAAACGAAAAGAATTAACATTAAAAATGTGATAAGAGTAGAACTATTTAGATGAAGTAATGATGGATATTGATACCACCTGGACTAAGAACGCCTAGGCTGTGGATGAGGCGATTTCCCAAAGCGAGACGCGTAGTATGATCGCCAGAGTAAGATTTTACTGCTGTGACAAATCTTTTATCTTTACCTCCGTGGTCAGAGCTATTGAAATGACAAACGGCGACAAGTATGTACATTTAGCAAATTATTGTGAAATTATGTGAAAGCTGTAGACATATGGTTCTGTAAATAAATAATGAGAAAACGTCGGATAGATTAAAAGAGTAAAGGCTGCTTGCAAAAAAAAAGAAAGAAAGAAAACTGACTGCTCATCAGTTGGAGAAAATATACATCTGTGGCATGTCTAGGATAATCGGTAGTCAGGGTTTCAACTCTACGGCAAGTGTGTCACAACATTGTTGCTCCATTCCTGTGCCAGTGAAAATTATGCAAAACGTGGTTGACTATCCCTTTTCAAAAACTAGTGAACAGACAATTAATCCAAGCAAAATCCAAAAGGCTCAAACATAAAATATATAGGGGCAGTCACTAGTCAGCACACGAAATGCAGTTTGCTGTAGATAAAAGTAGTCAGTCAAGACAAGCAGACAGTACACAGGCATAGTTCTTGCATAAGGCATATTGCCAGTCACGACGTAGACAAATTAACCGTTATTTTATGAAAATCGTTTCACAAACGAAAGGTATTCCATATGAAATATACAGCTCGGCGTTGCACCCAGCTTCAGGCCCAGTAGCCTGGCAACGAAAAGTCCTGAATATTAAGAAGCGGAGTACCTTTTAGCAATAGGAGAGTTGGCGACGGGGAACTAGGCAAGGAAAGGCTAAGAGAAATGTTGTTAAACAGTTTTTGCATTATGGTTTAGATAAATGATCGCCAGTGTTAGAGACTGCAGGTTGTCGACAAAATAATGACCAAAGCCATACAAAATGGATCTTTAAAAACAAATACAGCACTATATCCTTGTTGTGTCGGTAATACGTCCCATTTCCCCGTGTGGGCTTGGTGTACCATTTAGGGGACAAAGAATTGACATACTACCCTTAAAAGTGGCTTCATGTTAAACCTGGTTGTTTAGAAGCTCTATTGTCGTGTACGTGGTTTTCCAGCCACAGTGCGTGTTGTATTTAGTACTATGTTGATGATACCAATCTTAGTCGAAACGCATGGTTGAAACTGTGCGCGTCTTTTCAATTGCCTCTGCTGACCTTTCTATTCACGTTTTATGTTTAATTCTGCACTTCTTGCATCCTATCAAGTGTATTGAGAAAGGCCACTAATTAGTAAGTAACAAGTAAAGGTCCCTTTGCCACGCCTTTAGGCGTATAGGGCATATAGGGCTAGACCTATATTTTTATAGACCAATCGGCACAAGATGGGTGATGTGGTCAGCATCACGCGTACTAATTAGGGTTTGCTGAAATAGAATGTGTTGGGCACAAAGACGTAGATATTGCAGACTAGCTGTAAACCACAACACCGCGTGTCGACAGCCCCTTTGATGGCAAACGCAGAAGAAGAAGAAAGAACACCTGTCACACAGGACTATTTCATTCGGTTTCATCATGTGCAATCTTCTCAATATCGTGGTTGAAGTCCAGTTTATGGTATAGGCCTTTCTCGTCAGCGTTTATTTTAGAGCTGCCTTGGACCAGCTAGTTTCCTGAACACAAGGTGGTCTGATACCAAATCACCGGCAGCAAATCGAACCCAGTATGTTGAAATTATGAGACTGCATTAAAACCATTAAATAGCTGTGGTGTAACGGCTAGAAGCTCATATGTGGCTCTGAAGTTTGTGAGATTAAATCCTAAGTTTTTAATCTAAAAAAAAAAGCTTTGGCTCTCAGGTTTATCCAGCCTTGAATTGGTACCAGGTAGACTCGTGGGAAGTGGAGGCGACCTGCGTGATGTTGACCAAATCACACATAGAGTACTAATTGGTCTATAAAGTATAGGTCTAGCCCTACATGCCCAATACGCGTGAGGGCCTGGAGAGAGGTGGTTTATTTATTTATTCATAACCCCTAAGCAACAGCTGCCGATGACCTGTTTATTTTGTACTGTTTATAGTAAAGATCATTTTTCAGGCCTTTAGGCGCATCGAGCATATAGGAAGAAGACCAATATTTTTACAGACCAATCGGCACTAGGTAGGTAATGTGGTCAGCATTACACCAGCCTGTCTTTACTTCCCCAGGACAGCCATCCTGGTACCCATTTTAATCTGGGTCGACCCGCGGCGCCCCGTACCGTGATAAAAATCCACGCAGCCAGCAGTGGGTTTCGATCGCGGTACGTTGGAATTACGAGTCGGACTTACAACGCCTTAGCCACGGACGGTGCT
>CAJHNH020002613.1:707879-783712 GCA_905116865.2 Candidula unifasciata | reverse complement strand
ACATCCAGGCATTGTGATTGTAGGCTGTAGAGTAAAATATTTTATTAAAGCACGACGAAGTCCCTCCGTACGACACAAAGCAAAACAAGCAGCAGGACAAAGGAGAATTCAATGAGATCAATTGCCCGCTCAACGTTTTAACGAAAACGATCGTGAAACGTTGAAAACGAAAGTAGCTGAAACTAGCCAAATCGCCGGAAAAAAAAAAAGCCGAACTGCAGGGGGGGGGTGGGGGGGGGGGAAAAAATCGCAGGACGTTCCGACGATCTCATTGCGGCGGTCAAAATTCACGGCTTTTTAAGGTGGGAATGTCTTTTATAAGCTAAAATTCCCGGTTCAAGGTCAACGGAAAAAAATCCCGGTAATTTCCCGATTTCCCGGTCCACTACGAACCCTGGAATGAACAACTGATGTAAAAGCTAAATGGATCACTGAAAAAGAGGAGGAAGAAACTGCCAACTGTATTATCATATTCTAGCAAATAATCTAGGACAATTATCATCAAGAACCTGGTCCCCAGAGATGAAAATATAAAATAAATAAGGGAAAAAAAAAAAAAAAAGAAGAGAGGAAACAATTGACACAAAGAAACACCAAAATAATGAGGGCTGGGATGGTCATGAATAGACATCGAACCTGACTGTACTAGTGTTTCATCAACCTGGTGTTGGTATCACAGGTAGACTGAATTATATGGGTATGTATATATACGCATATGCTCACATGTACAATTGTGCTAAATGCCTGCAGACAATGTGTTTTTTCCAGGGCCAATATTGGAGGGAAAAGGATAGACCTACTGCACACCCAAACATGTTGTAAAAGACGACTAATTAGGAGGTTTTCCTTTAAAGTCGGACTGCATCTGCCTGAGAGGTGAGGAATCAACACTTCTTTTTTTTTGTTGTCTCACTGATACCAGTGTGTAGTCCAGTGTCGTAGTTTTCTGTATTTGTCTTGCTCTTCTCGGGTGGCTTGGGTGATGAATTTTTTCACTTTTTTTGCAGGTTTCAGGTACAACATTTATCCACTTCTTTCTTGGTTTTTCTCTTATCTTCTTCCAAGATGTTCTGCTGAAAAGTCTCATTTTGCAGTTTGGCAAGGCTGCATTCTCTTTAAATAGCCGAACCATTTTATTTTTTATCCGTCAATATAATCCAGACATGGTCTTATTCGAACTTTCTCTCTAATGCTGGTATTCATAACCCTGTCTCTTCTTGTATTGTTAGTGATCTTGCGGAGACAACGCATTTCACATGTAGTTATTTTCTGTTCTAGGGCCCTATTCATTGTCCACGTTTGGCACTGATAACATAAAGTAGGGATAAAGATGCTTTTAACAAACAGTTTGCAAACAAATAAGCCAGATCTGTAAATTGGATGTGCACACAAGGCTCAAGTTCTGGAACCAGACCCCAGAACTGGCCAAACAATTAGAACTTTCCGCTGGAGTTTACAGGTGGTGAACACTAACAAGAAAAAGAAGAATGCTTGATTTTAAAAATGTCATGAAGATGTCTTGATATAAATTAATTTATATACAGACCTGACAATCTGCATCAGAAGCAGACAGTCTACCTTATTTGGGAACATCAAGACAAGAGAAGAGAAACCTAAAAGAAAAAAAGAGACAGAGAGACTGAGAGACAGAGGCAAGGGAGGAATTGGACCGTTTGGCATGGATGAACATCTGTATCTATCAGATGTGACTGGCAGTGCATAAGACAGAAAGCTGCGGAGAGATGTAATGACTAACACTACAATGTATAGGCTATGAAATAAAGATAAAACAGATGAGTTATCTTCCCAGCACTTCGGACATGTACATAGGTGCCCAGATTTCCCCTTCAACCTCTACATCAGCGTTCTGCAGTTAATGGTGCCAGCCCTTTACTGGTTAACTGGACTTCTCCTCCAGTGTGCCTCTCATGTGTGGCTGTGCAGATGTTTACTCCCAATTCTCGTATTCCTGGCAGTGATGTGGACATGCTGTCCCTGAAATCCCTGAATCGTCATATCTCTCTAAGGGCATTAACAATGTCAGCGCCATACATAGGCTAGCCACCTACGGCTATGGCAAAAAACAGCCAATGAAACAGCTATAGCTGCCACTCCAATTAATCTGGAGATTAGGTTATTAATGTTTTCTTGTTTACAGCAAATGATTACAAAAACAATTCTATGGGATAATGTGAAATATACTCTGTATGAATTATTTAAATAAGAACATTTTGGGAAGATCATCGTTATACACGCTGCTTCCTCTGTAGGGTGCTAAACGTCGGGGTTGTTTTATAACTGGAACTGAATTGTCCATTTCAGGTGTTAATTCTTTGAGGTGAACAAATGACGAGGGTGTTACTTTATCATCGAAACTAAGTTACACATTAAAGTTAACATTTCACAGTGAGAAAAAAAAAATAGTGTTATTTTGTCATTGAAACTAGATTACACACTGAATTAAGTTAACATTTTGATATCAACAAATTAGCAAAGGGTCAATTTATCACTGAAAGTGAATTCCAGCTGTTAATATTTCAATGTCATCAGACAAGCAAAGTTTATTTAAAACTGGTTAGGCTGTGAACTTCTGACATGGTTCACGGATTCCCAAACAAAATAACAAAATAAACAATAATAAAAAGAAGAAGAAAAAAGAAGAAAATAACAACATTATCATCAAACACATCAGAGAAATCTGTGCTGTAGTCAATGTGCACAACCTCGACACAAGGCATGCCACAAATCTCACAAACACTTCAAACAGCTAAAAACTCAACAACCGCAACAACAAAAATTATGCACAAAAGAATTTAAAAAAAATAATAGAATGAAACAGATAAATGTGCACTATCAACCAACAGACAAGGCAGCATGTCAACAGACTAAACAAAAAGCAAAACTAAGAATGCATAAAAAAAAACCATTAACATAAAAAATAATCATAAATTTGTTTTTAAAGTGAACTAATTTGAATACGAAACAAATCAATGCTGGGAAAATAATGTCAAGAAGGAAAAAATTCAGCTAGCAGATAAAGACTCACTCTTATGACGCCTTGGAACAATGCTACCTGTTTTGACTAGCCATTAAAAAAAAAAAAAATGAGAATGTACACATTTGATATACTTTTAAACATACTAGCAATTTTATTACATATTGTTTTCTTCAACTTTGACTACACAGCTCCATATTTTAATTGTATTCTTGGCCTTAATCTACACATCATCATATTTAAATTAAAACTGTTTTTTAATAAATTTCAATCTACAATTTTGTATTTAAACTGTTTTCTTCAGCATCTGTATAATAACTTCATATTTAAATTCATTTTCTTTTATTTTGTTTCAGATTATATAACCTATAAACTTTAAAAAGTGGTGAAGTGGTCAAGCCATATGCCTCATGATCTATAGGTCATGGGTTTGTTCCACAGCTGCCCCCTTTAGTTTACGAGTGCAATTTTTACGGAGACTCCTGGGGATCGTCACAGCAGCTATTCTTAGTGGCACTCTCGGGGGACGGCTAGCCATTCTGCAGAGAGAGACTGAGCCATATGAGATAAAACCCGGTGCAACGAAGTCGATCCCCATGACTTTTAACCTCAAAACTTCTTTTGCTTCAATTTAAGCAACCTGATTCATTCACTGTCCTTTTGTGCCATTATATAAATGTTAGAGCGGGCTCGCCATTTTCGCCATTTCCTTCTATCCTGTGCAATCACTTTGATATCGTGGACGGAATCCAGTCCAACATCTTTGGCTTCTCTCATCCACGTTCCCCTCTGGCTTCTGTCATCAACGTTACCTTTGGCTTCTCTCATCAACGTTACCTTTGGCTTCTCTCATCAACGTTACCTTTGGCTTCTCTCATCAACGTTCCCCTTTGGCTTCTCTCATCAACGTTACCTTTGGCTTCTCTCATCAACGTTCCCCTTTGGCTTCTCTCATCAACGTTCCCCTTTGGCTTCTCTCATCAACGTTCCCCTTTGGCTTCTCTCATCAACGTTCCCCTTTGGCTTCTCTCATCAACATTCCTATTTTGCTTCTCTCATTAATGTTCCCCTTTGGCTTCTCTCATCAACGTTTCCTTTTGGCTTCTCTCATCGTTACCTTTGGCTTTTCTCATCAACGTTCCCCTTTGGCTTTTCTCATCAACGTTCACCTTTGGCTTCTCTCAACGTTCCCCTTTGGCTTCTCTCATCAATGTCCACCTTTGGCTTATCTCATTAACGTCCACCTTTGGCTTCTCTCATCAACGTTCCCCTTTGGCTTCTCTCATCGTTTCCCTTTGGCTTCTCTCATCAACGTTCCCCTTTGGCTTCTCTCATCAACGTTACCTTTGGCTTCTCTCATCAACGTTCCTATTTTGCTTCTCTCATCAACGTTCCCCTTTGGCTTCTCTCATCGTTTCCCTTTGGCTTCTCTCATCAACGTTCCCCTTTGGCTTTTCTCATCAACGTTCACCTTTGGCTTCTCTCAACGTTCCCCTTTGGCTTCTCTCATCAACGCCCAGCTTTGGCTTCTCTCATCAATGTTCCTCTTTGGCTTCTCTCATCAACGTTCACCTCTGGCTTCTCTCATCAATGTTCACCTCTGGCTTCTCTCATCAACGTTCACCTCTGGCTTCTCTCATCAACGTTCACCTCTGGCTTCTCTCATCAACGTTCACCTCTGGCTTCTCTCATCAACGTTTACCTCTGGCTTCTCTCATCAACGTTCACCTCTGGCTTCTCTCATTAACCTTCACCTCTGGCTTCTCTCATCAACCTTCACCTCTGGCTTCTCTCATCAACATTCACCTTTGGCTTCTCTCATCAACGTGTACCTCTGGCTTCTCTCATCAACGTTCACCTCTGGCTTCTCTCATCAACGTTCACCTCTGGCTTCTCCTGGATGTCCTCGTTTCCTCAATCACCTATTTCAGTGCTATCACCTTTTGGTGACTCTCTACTCTTCCCAGAATGTGCAGAATATAGCACCATTTTTTCTGTCTTATAACTGTTGATACTAGTGGATTCCCAGACACTTCTCCTCATTCCTCTTTAATTCCTCTTATTTTTCACAACCACATATTGAAACTCATATGGTTTTTTTTTTTTTTTTTTTGCTTCAATTTTCATAACTGCAAATTTAAACCTCATATTTATTTACCATCCATCTACACAGACTCATATTTCATTTCAAAATGTTTTCTTGATCTCTAGTCTACACAGCCTCATATTTCACTTCAAAATGTTTTCTTGATCTCTAGTCTACACAGCCTCATATTTCACTTCAAAATGTTTTCTTGATCTCTAGTCTACACAGCCTCATATTTCACTTCAAAATGTTTTCTTGATCTTAGATGCATCACTTCAAAATGTTTTCTACACAGCCTCAGCCTCATATTTCACTTTCAAAATGTTTTCTTGATCTCTAGTCTACACAGCCTCATATTTCACTTCAAAATGTTTTCTTGATCTCTAGTCTACACAGCCTTAAATGTACACACTAGATACTGTTCACAATGAAACCTAAAAGCTGCTTACACACCACTAAAGGCAACTGAGGATGAAGATCCTGCTCCTATTTCTGGTGACCAACCAAGACAAAAGGAGGGTTATATCAGTACCATCACGCTGGCTGCCTTGCTTTCCTCAGTGAAATTTCTGGTACCCATTTTTGTCAGAGGTGGTCTTCCTTAGAGCCCTCCCAGGAGACTCAACTCAGATCACTGTTGGTAATTAACAGTCAAATCATGACTTTTCCCACATACAAAACCAAATAATACCAGTCTACACACACAGAAGTGTCATTAATTTCTTTAGATAGATTTATAAAACACAAGGCATTTCATCTGATCCTTTAGACATATTATAAAATAAAAACACATTTCACTTGTTCCTTTAGAGAGATTTAAAAAAACAAACACATTTCATGTGTTTCTTCAGACATATTTATAAAACACCAGACATTTCATATGTTCCTTTAGACAGATTTATAAAACAAAACACCATTTTATTGGGGTTTTTTTTCTGGATACAGATAGAAAAGAAAAAATAGTTTCAGTCTACTATAGTGTAAAAGTTTCACTTGTCAGATGAATAAAACAAATCACCATCTGTGTGCTTGCATATAAGCTCCAGAAACCTGGAACTTTCATGTCTTGACAAATTCAAACAAGCAGAAAGATAATGTTGAAGTCATCCATCAAACATTCTTTCAACCACAACAAGTTATCCAGAGCATTATAAAACTAGTTCGAAAAATATTATGTGTATGCACAAACATACATAATAATTACTGTGAAATACATATGGAACAACTCCAAACACCGGATATAAACTGGGATCCTTCCACTCAAGACACTAATAGGGTATCTGCTTACTCACCAAAAACAAATTTGATAAAGAAACAATATATGGAAACATGTGACTACCCAAACATAAAGTACTGCTAGAAGAAACTTCTGTTTACTCTTTGAAGTGGTCTTATTTTTAGCAATTTAAACTCTAAAATCTTCTTGCATTCTTCTAAGTCGAACAGCAATTACAGAAACTTAAAGAATCAAGTTCTTGTTATTTTGGAGCCATGAACCCTATACAGTACATAAACATTCAAACAGTGAAAATAGCACTCAGCTACTTCCGAACTGGTAAAGTAGACAAGTTTGCAGTCACTTCTCTCAAAGACAATAAAAACATAAATTTTAACAATCAACAAACAATAAACTCAAAACAATCAAATGAAACAGGAGTAACTAATCAGACGCATCACGACTTTATCTACTTCAGGTTTACCAGCTATAAACTCTGGCAGGCAGTCCTGGTTGTTCGTCCACTTCTGGACTTTAGTCTTGTTCCAGAATCTGAGTTCTGCTCACACACACATTAGACAGATCTGGCTTATTTGTACGCAGACTGTTGGTTCCTCACCTCTTAGGCAGATACACTCCGACTTCAAAGAAACACCCATAATTAGTCTACTTTTATTAGGGGAGGCAGGTGGTATTTTCCCTTCCTCCAAAATGTGGCCCCAGATTCCCCATGGGAAAACATCAAGGAAATCACAGACTTAGACAGACAGGAAGGCAACATACCTGGTTGTTTGGACCTTTCCCTGAAATCCATCTCTAGTCTGGCTTGTCTATCTTCTAATTCTAGCTCTTTAGCCCTGTTCAAACAATAATGATGCATACATTTCACAAAATGTTGTCAACTCAGTAGTGTCTAGTACTGTTAAAATGTCATAATAATGTTTTGACTGCTAAATGAGTTTAAAATTTATCATGTTGGGGGGAAAGGCACCAGTCAAAAAATAAAAGTAAGTAAAGCAAAGGACCCTTTTCCATGCCTTTAGGCATATAGGGCATACAGGGCTTGACCTATATTTTATAGACCAATAAGATGGGTGATGTGGTCAGCATCACGCCGGCCGCCTCTACTTTCCGGGACTGGACCTGGTACCCACTCAAGGCTGGGTCGACCTGGGAGCCAAGGTCATTTTTTTTTTTAAAGTCCGGCTCCGCCAGGGAGCGAACCCACGACCTTCTGATCTGTGGTGAAAATAATTATTGTACCAAAATCTCAACAGCTGAAAAATAAAAGTTCTTCAGACCATCTATTTCATCTTGTAGAGGAATTTCCACCAGCCTGGTTGGCTACTATTTGTGCCTTCTTTCTTGAAGACTATCTTATGAATGGTTGGATCTTGTAGCCGAGGCTTTCTATAGAATGGGACAGCCCGTCCCATGTGAATTCTTCCATCTCATGGCAGTTCTAGTAGTTACAGAGATACTAGTTCTATCTTTCTGGGAGGTTCATGGTAACACACAGGAGATCTTTATTTTCTCAGTCAGTCAGATAACATACATAAGATAACCCTTGACCCATTAGGGTCGTGGAGGTGTATTGATGGAAGCACTAGCACTTAAAACAGGCCATCTCTCTATGTCTTACACTTGATGAAAAAGTGTATGATAACTTAGTCCTGTCCATTTCTTGAAGTTGTCATTCCAGGTTCTTTACCCTTATCTTCTTCGACTACCCCTAAAGTCAGATGCCATTTCCACAATGAAGGTTGGCAGCAACAAGAACTCCAACACTCCCTGTCCCGGCCTTGGATATACACTCTGCGAGACTGCTGTTCATCCATCCCTTGTTATTATCCTACTACTTGTATCAATCTCTACTTCTTACAACTTTTCCCGCCAGTCATTTTTTTTTACTGTTTACTGTGTGACCTATCAAATATGTTGAAAGAAGCAACTAAAGATTAGTCTGAGTGGAACCAGTTTTCTGTAAAATAAACTAGTTGCAAAATCCAACAACAACAAAAGTGAGATGTTTGAAGACCTGTGCTACACTGAAAGAGGACAGAAAGAAACAGACAACAACAAAAAAGGAAGAAAAACAATAACAAAGCATCCAAAACAAGTTTTTTTATGAGATAATTTATTACCTGACATTCAGTTCAGATTCATATCTCACTAAGGCATTCTTTTCATGGACCAGAGAGAACCACTCACTCATGAGCTGGCCCTCATCCACATCCTCAGCTTCTGTTGAATCAGAAAGAACACATGTGAGCATATCTGACTGACAAGAACCAGTAGTCTTGTTTGGCTTGACTTGATTTGCAAAAAAGAAATCGTCAAGTTCAACCAGATCCCAGAAGGGAGAGCTTTAGATATAATAGCAACTAGGTTGTTTGAGACATATAACATGGCGTAGTATTGCTGCCAGCAAACAGCTTTGAAAAGAATTCTTGAAGTGTTAATGTAATCACAGGAGATAGACCCAAATACTATCCAGATTGGCCATGAAGCTGTCTACTAACAAGCCAATGGGTGACCTGGTCGCCGATGTCGTAGTAGTCTAAATTACTTCCTGAAATATAATACAGTTAGTAGTAACAATACATAGCATGGGACTGTGATATTGTAAGAAATGTTCTAAATTCTGTTCTAGATTTTCACTTCACTGTCAATAAATTTATAACGATGTGAATGACTTCTCTTGTGAAATTAAAAAAAAAAATGTATTTTAGTATGTCTGTCTATCCCAACTATGTTTATATTACAAACTCATGTGTATAATTCCTTGTCTGTATGTAGTTTCCCCACAGAAAAACACGCATATCTATTCTCATATCTCTGCCATGCAAATTTTAGGCTTTCAAAACTGGGAAATTTTTGTATTTCTACGTTCGTTGGCGGTGGCTTCCCCCTGAAAGAAAAAAAGCAGTTACAAGGAGCGTAGCAACATAAAAATATTGCTGTTTCCATACTCCCAAACCGTCACGCAGATAGCAGAACGTTAAAAAAAATTACGCAAGTGAGCGGTGATGAGATGAGAAAAGAGGCAAAGCTTAAACCGGTCACAATAAATAAAACATGACTCCCCCGCAACACAGGTGAGGTCCAGCGACCTAAGGAGGCATGCATGGCAAGGAAAGTTACTCTAATCCTGGGCCTGGAAACGTGAACAGCACCCATTAATGATCTTCTGTGGATCCCAAATTTTCCAGAGATTCCACAAAAATGTCAAAGGTCTTATTATAATCCACACACCTAACATCAGTGGCAAATTCATGTTTTTGCTTTGCTATATTGGTATGCACATTATAACTGTCCAACCTTCAGCTATTTGCCACTGGCAATTATCATTTATGGGTCTCTATTCCCCATTTAATTTCCTACACATTTTAAGGATGTCTATTGGTTACATTCCACCTCCGAGTCCCACTTAGAAACATTCTCATTTCATATACCTGTGCTCAAGACTTGTGTACGTGGTTCAGGTGGACAGTCTGGCCTTCCCTAATGCCACTTTCCCAAAACACATGATGGATTCTACTGAACTAGTAGCAATGCAATTTATTGCATCATTTGCAAAAGATGTGACAAGAAGCCCATTGATAAAACAGGGTTATGACCAGTTGACAATTTTTCAACCATCAAGTCTAGCCACACCAATAAAAGAGTCTGTAAGTCTCTTGAGAACTACCTTATCTATCTTTTGGGCTCCCATTCGTCCAAGGGAATTAACGTCCAACACAGCCTTTTCTTGAATATTTGAATTACAGCCCTTGCCTACCATACCTCTTTCTGTTCAGTATCCATTTCCTGTATTCACATGCATCTCAGAGCTTCAAACAGCCAGACGTATTGATATTTACTGAAGAGATGACAGTTTAGTTATTTTTTGGGGGGTTCCTGTTTGTAATAGCAACATTGTCTATTCAGGTAGTACAGAAATTGTTAAAATCATGTTTTTTGTGTGTCTGTGAGAACACTGAATGATTACTTAAATATTTCTTGTGTCTGTCAGAGCAATGGTTAAAACTTACACATTCCTTGCATCCTTGAGAACACTGGTTATTACTTCAATATTTTTGCTTCTCTGAGAGCACTGGTTAATTACCTAAATATTTCTTGTCTGTGAGAGCACTGATTATTAAAATCATTCTTTTGTTTATGAGACCAATGGTTAATTACTCAAAAATATATTTTTGCCTGATTAGTCCAAATGATTTTTTACTGTGGAAATTGACTCGAAACAATTGTACACGGCATAACACACTGTCATACCTGACACATCTCCTCTTAGTGCCTTTTCCACTGCTATTCCCCTTTCTTCTAACTCTCTTTGCCTCACTTCAACCTCCTCAAGCTGCCGCTGAATCTCTTGTGCCATACGAAGACGCTTTTGTTCTGCTCTCTTATGTTGCTTCTGCTGAATTTTGCGCAATCTTCGTGCCACTCTCTCATCCAAGTCCTCTTCCTAAATATATCAGATGAAAGTTTACATGTAATTACTCATGTCATGACAATATATAAGATGAAAGTTTATATGTAATTCCTCATGTCATGACAATATATAAAATGAAAGCTTATATGTAATTACTCATGCCATCACCATTAGGAATGATGTGTCTTGTGAAATGTTAATAATTTTTTAAATCCCACCAGTATAAAGAATGAATTCAAGAAATTATGCAGCTGTTCAACTGTTGGTCACTCTTTAACCCAGAAAACAATAATGACAGCCTAAAATGTTCAAGTTACTGAACCTTAGTCACATCTTTTTACCCCAGAAACAATAACTATACATTTTTGAGTGCCAATAAGTATATTACAAGTTGTTTATCATTAAGATACAGACTCTTGTTCATCAAAAATAAAAAATAGGACTACTATTAGTTTAATGCACTTCACAAATATTTGTTATAAAATAAAATCAGATTGATGGGACTTGGGAAAATGAAAGTCTACGTAAATCATTCATGATTTTTTCAGTAATCTGCACACTCTCTCATGCTCACACATAGAAAAGTAAGTATACAAAAATTTATATATATAATTTTTTTTTTTTAAACAGTAGACTTAACCCTATTATCCTGAGATAACCGGTTGTCTGATCGCTACAAGTTTTAATGACATGACATCTTTGGACAGTGACCTCTAAACGTATACAATGTTGGTGCTGTTTGCAACTGCAGTGTGTGTAATCATGGTGGGTATGACTATACAACAAGAACAATAACAACAACAACAAAAATGTTGAGGTATTATTTAGAGTTTTTAAAAAAAAATTCACTTTTTCAACAAAAAATTTGATGTCATAATATTTTCCCACTGGCAAGACATCTACGTGGCTGCTTCTGGATAAGTCAGTTAAGTGATTCTGTGTATTCATGTTTTTTTGTTGTTGTTGTGATTTATATGAATTGTGCTGATGAAGGCTCTGAAGCTGCAACAATCACTTTCAATTTGTTGTTTGTCTGAAGCTCGCTGATCTACTTGTCGTTCAGTTTTATATCTTTCCAAAATATCTTCATAAAGATGTTACTTGCTCCGCTCAACATAGCCGTATAAAAAAAAAAAAACACACCTTGTTTTCATGTCAAAAAGAAGAAAAGCAGTTAATTCCCTGCTCTGTTCGTATTTAGTGATTACCTCATTTCACGAAAACAATTAACTTTGCTTGATTACAGTGACTAATAGTGAATTAATTTTTTTTTTAAATCAATGTTTTTAGCGATATGGTAACCATTTAACTCTCAAGATTTTTTACAAACACTGACCAAGACTTGTGTGTCTTCCTCTCTTTCTTAGGGTAGAATTTCAGAGAATTATAAATAATATAGAGGATAAAAGGGTTAGAAGCCATTAATGTTAAAATTCAAAATATTCTCTGTAGCAAATACTGGTTTAATAAAAAAAAATGGTGCCATCGCCACAATACAAGTTTGCTGCAGCGGATATGGGCATTCACTGCTGTCTGTAGGAATATTCACACTCAAGCCCTAATCTCTTCCACTGCCATTAGAGCAGTCTCTGTCTAAATCTCTCTTAGCAGGAACTGAACCCCTGTATATCAAGGACTGTGAAATACATTCCCTAACCTCTATGCAAATTACTGAAATACAAACAGATACAAATAATTGCAGATATAATGAAATACACCACAAGGGCCTATGCTGTAATAACAGAATAAGCACAGCTAACCCTTTCATGAAACTGATACACTTGCCTGCCATGGAATTCGATCAATCCTACAATTTTGTTTTCTGGTATTGATACTGTTTTATGTCAAACAGATACCTCATATAGCCAAAGTAAGTAAAACCCCAGTACCATGTGCCGGTGGTTTTAATAGGATTAGTGCTTGTACATGTTGTTTGTCACAATATTTTTGGTCCTGAATAAGCTGACAGACTGTTAACTCACTGACGTAGACTGTTAACTCACTGTGGTAGATTGTTAACTCACTGTGATAGACCGTTAACTCACTGTGGTAGATTGTCAACTCACTGTGGTAGACTGTTAACTCACTGTGGTAGACTGTTAACTCACTGTGGTAGACTGTTAACTCACTGTGATAGACCGTTAACTCACTGACGTAGGCTGTTAACTCACTGTGGTAGATTGTTAACTCACTGTGGTAGACTGTTAACTCACTGTGGTAGACTGTCAACTCACTGTGGTAGACTGTTAACTCACTGTGGTAGACTGTCAACTCACTGTGGTAGATTGTTAACTCACTGTGGTAGACTGTTAACTCACTGTGGTAGACTGTTAACTCACTGTGGTAGATTGTTAACTCACTGTGGTAGATTGTTAACTCACTGTGGTAAATTGTTAACTCACTGTGGTAGATTGTTAACTCACTGTGGTAGATTGTTAACTCACTGTGGTAGATTGTTAACTCACTGTGGTAGATTGTTAACTCACTGTGGTAGATTGTTAACTCACTGTGGTAGATTGTTAACTCACTGTGGTAGATTGTTAACTCACTGTGGTAGATTGTTAACTCACTGTGGTAGATTGTTAACTCACTGTGGTAGATTGTTAACTCACTGTGGTAGACTGTCAACTCACTGTGGTAGATTGTTAACTCACTGTGGTAGACTGTCAACTCACTGTGGTAGATTGTTAACTCACTGTGATAGACCGTTAACTCACTGTGGTAGATTGTTAACTCACTGTGATAGACCGTTAACTCACTGTGGTAGATTGTTAACTCACTGACGTAGACTGTTAACTCACTGTGGTAGACTGTCAACTCACTGTGGTAGATTGTTAACTCACTGACGTAGACTGTCAACTCACTGTGGTAGACTGTTAACTCACTGTGATAGACTGTTAACTCACTGTGGTAGACTGTTAACTCACTGTGGTAGACTGTTAACTTACTGTGGGAGACTGTCAACTCACTGTGGTAGATTGTCAACTCACTGTGGTAGATTGTTAACTCACTGTGGTAGACTGTTAACTCACTGTGGTAGACTGTTAACTCACTGTGGTAGACTGTTAACTCACTGTGGTAGACTGTTAACTCACTGTGGTAGACTGTTAACTCACTGTGGTAGACTGTTAACTCACTGTGGTAGACTGTTAACTCACTGTGGTAGACTGTCAACTCACTGTGGTAGATTGTTAACTCACTGACGTAGACTGTCAACTCACTGTGGTAGACTGTTAACTCACTGTGATAGACCGTTAACTCACTGTGGTAGACTGTTAACTCACTGACGTAGACTGTCAACTCACTGTGGGAGACTGTTAACTCACTGTGGTAGACTGTCAACTCACTGTGGGAGACTGTTAACTCACTGTGGTAGACTGTCAACTCACTGTGGTAGACTGTTAACTCACTGTGGTAGACTGTTAACTCACTGACGTAGACTGTTAACTCACTGTGATAGACTGTCAACTCACTGTGGTAGACTGTCAACTCACTGTGGTAGACTGTTAACTCACTGTGGGAGACTGTTAACTCACTGTGGTAGATTGTTAACTCACTGTGATAGACTGTCAACTCACTGTGGTAGACTGTCAACTCACTGTGGGAGACTGTTAACTCACTGTGGTAGACTGTCAACTCACTGTGGTAGACTGTTAACTCACTGACGTAGACTGTCAACTCACTGTGGTAGATTGTTAACTCACTGACGTAGACTGTCAACTCACTGTGGTAGACTGTTAACTCACTGTGATAGACCGTTAACTCACTGTGGTAGACTGTTAACTCACTGTGGTAGATTGTTAACTCACTGATGTAGACTGTTAACTCACTGTGGTAGATTGTTAACTCACTGTGATAGACCGTTAACTCACTGTGGTAGACTGTTAACTCACTGACGTAGACTATTAACTCACTGTGATAGACCGTTAACTCACTGTGGTAGACTGTTAACTCACTGACGTAGACCGTTAACTCACTGTGCTAGATTGTTAACTCACTGTGATAGACCGTTAACTCACTGTGGTAGACTGTTAACTCACTGACGTAGACTGTTAACTCACTGTGATAGACCGTTAACTCACTGTGGTAGACTGTTAACTCACTGACGTAGACCGTTAACTCACTGTGCTAGATTGTTAACTCACTGTGGTAGATTGTTAACTCACTGACGTGGACTGTCAACTCACTGTGGTAGATTGTTAACTCACTGACGTAGACTGTTAACTCACTGTGGTAGACTGTCAACTCACTGTGGTAGACTGTCAACTCACTGACGTAGACCGTTAACTCACTGTGGTAGATTGTTAACTCACTGACGTAGACCGTTAACTCACTGTGGTAGACTGTCAACTAACTGTGGTAGATTGTTAACTCACTGACGTAGACTGTTAACTCACTGTGGTAGACTGTCAACTCACTGTGATAGACCGTTAACTCACTGTGGTAGACTGTTAACTCACTGTGATAGACCGTTAACTCACTGTGGTAGACTGTTAACTCACTGTGGTAGACTGTTAACTCACTGTGGGAGACTGTTAACTCACTGACGTAGACTGTCAACTCACTGTGGTAGATTGTTAACTCACTGACGTAGACTGTTAACTCACTGTGGTAGACTTTCAACTCACTGTGGTAGATTGTTAACTCACTGACGTAGACTGTTAACTCACTGTGGTAGATTGTTAACTCACTGTGATAGACCGTTAACTCACTGTGGTAGACTGTTAACTCACTGTGGTAGACTGTTAACTCACTGTGGTAGACTGTTAACTCACTGTGGGAGACTGTTAACTTATTGTTGTGATTTAAATTCTATAACAACAAATCAGATAATTACCCTTCTTCGCTGCATGGTTGATAAAGAAATGTGACTTTCATCTGAATCTGACAGCTCATCAGCTGCAAAATACACAAAATATGGAAACATTGCTCACTTGTTTAAACACACACATTTTTTCATTCCAAGGTCAGAGCCTAAAAAACTGACACCCAGTAACTCTGAATCACTATTCCGAAGTGAATCCAACAGGAACAGATCCTAAAAACCCTGCTGTCCATATCAGTCAAGTGTCGTGGCTGTCTCTGAGTTTTCCATGTGGGTGCTGGGGACCCATTTCTGGGGGGGGGGGGGGGGGTGTGTGCCTCCCTATCAAGCATGTCAAAAAGGCGTCTGATTAGGGATTTTCCCTCCAAAGTTACACCAAGAGCCTAAGAGGTGAGGAACCAACAGTCTGCATACAAATAAGCAGCTCTGTAAAATGGATGTGCACGCACAATTCAAGTTCTGCAAAAAGACAGAAGTCTAGAAATGGACGAACAATTTTTGCAGCATTTACAGCCGCTGAACATTGAGAACGTTTCGGTGAGTCACTAGCAGAAAATGAGAAAACAGCCAGCAGAAAATTTTTCAAAGTAGTTAAAAATATGCGGAAAAGAGATGAGAGCTACAACCCCACTGAAATAATTAATGATAAGACAGGAAGGCCATTGATAGATCCACCCGAGATAGCAGAAAGATGGAGGGAATACTTCAATGAGCTCTTTAATCCTCTAGGAGATCATCAGGAAAGAACAACTAAAGAGCACAGAGCAACAGTGTTAGAACCACACATACTAATGGATGAAATAGAAAAAGTCATTAAACAGTCTCCTAAATATAAAGCACCAGGAGCTGATAGATTACCAACAGAAATAATTCAAGCAGCAGGTGAAAGCAGCATCAGATGGCTTCACAGAATATTCAATGCAGCATGGGTACAACAAACGGCCCCTATTGATTGGCAACATGCAATAGTTATACCATTGTGGAAGAACAAAGGAAGCAAACGAGAATGCGGTCAATATCGAGGCATCTCTCTTTTAAGCCATGTTGGCAATATGTATGCTAAGATAATAGAAACAAGACTGAGACCAGTGATAGAACCACAGCTGGCAGAAGAACAGATGGGATTTAGGAGAAAAAGAAGCTGCACAGATGCAATCTTCACACTAAAACAGTTAATAGAAAAGAACATTGAATACAATAAGAACTTATCTGTGGCATTCGTAGACCAGGAGAAGGCATTTGACAGAGTTAATAGACAATTATTATGGAAAGTAATGGCAAGATATGAAGTTAGCGAACACCTCATCGAAGTGTGCAAAAGTTTATACAGGGATTGTAGAAGTGTAGTTAGAATAAATCAGGGAACATCTCATCCTTTCACAGTGACATCTGGAGTAAGACAGGGGTGTGTCTTATCACCACTGCTGTTTATCACCTACATTGACAGTATATGCAAGAATGCCAAGCCCATGAATGAAGATCTTAGTAAGATCAACGAATTACTCTTTGCAGATGACCAGGCCTTGATAGCAGACACAGCCATGAAATTGCAACAACATCTAACATCCATGAATGAAGAATGTAAAACAAATAATATGAGAATCAACACTGAAAAGACAGAAGTAATGTCAAAAGGAAAAAAGAAGACAGATCTAAACATAGCAATAGAATACAAAGGCATTAAACAGGCATCTGAGTTTAAATATCTGGGAACTACATTTACAGAAGATGGGAAATTGGATAAAGAAATTAACATTAGATGCAGTAAAGCAAACCAAGTATTGGGACAGCTAGCTCCCCTCTTACAGCATAAGACAATCCCAATGAGCACAAAGAGACATCGTATTCATATTTATTCCAACTCTGTGCTACCAGTGCCAGACATGGCCACTCACAACAAACCATAAAAGAAAATTAGTAACCACGGAAATGAGATGTCTGAGAAGGGCTGTAGGAGTGAACATAAGAGATAAGATCAGGAATGAGATCATAAGAGAACAAGTCGGCACAGAACCAATTCTGGCTTACATACAAAGACAGCAAGTGAAATGGTTTGCCCACTTAGAGAGAATGCCTTGTGACACCATACCATACAAAGCATACATGGAAAGAGAAGAAGGACGACGGGGTAGACCAAGAACAAGATGGAAGGATAACATCAGAGAAACTCTACAACAGCACGATGTGCCTATGGTCGAGGCAACCAGAAGAGCTAGAAACAGAACCTTATATCTCCCTCGACACCCACAGCGGTAAAAGAGGAAGTGAAGAAGAAGAAGAAGAAGAAGAAGAACATTGAGAAAAAAGAAATCTCTAAGTTGACTCTGAGAGCCCCTTGAACTGCAGTCTTGCTGTCACAGCTTTCAGTCTGTATACAAAGCATTTAAGACAGACCTCTCTCTGGTTTTTTTAGATTTATGTCATGTTCAGTTTGTGCTTTAGATATCTAGAATGATTCTGTCTCACTACTTCTTCGTTCAACATCAGTCATGCTAAACATTGAGTCCCGTCTAGGTCACAAATAGGACTGTGCGTTTAAGGTTGCCACCGGTCCCCCATAGCTTCTCTTGCAATAAGCTCCCTTGGGCCAGATCCACAGTCTTTGCTGGGAGAGGTAAGGGCAATACTGTAGTATGTGCCAAGGGGTCTGCCTTTCTGCTCTACAATCACAGGCAG
Source organism: Candidula unifasciata (assembly GCA_905116865.2). Lineage (NCBI taxonomy): Eukaryota > Metazoa > Mollusca > Gastropoda > Stylommatophora > Geomitridae > Candidula > Candidula unifasciata. The sequence continues at coordinate 765,479 of CAJHNH020002613.1, read as the reverse complement.
CAGATTCTTTTATGCCTATCCTGTACAGGTGTGCTCGAAGACCAAAGTGTCCAGTCCGAAGTCTAAAAATTTGATGTTTGTTCTTTCCTGTTGAGTTTGTTTATATCTGTCTCACAAAGTCCCACATATGCTTTTATGAAGTTGCCATTACAATGATACACATTTTAAACACAACTTTCTGCAGAATTCTTCCCACTTGGTGCTCTCGACTAGCTTTGTACAAATTTTAAAGTGCATCGTCTTCTTATTTTAGTCCTATTTTAAATAGGATGTGAAAACCTAGTCCCATTTACAACCACAAGTGTCTTATGGCATTAAACTGCCAAACTTTATCCTCTTCTACGTAACTTTTCCTGATGTTTCTTGCATAATTAGTTTAAAAAAATAAAAAATAATACCTCTACCAGATTTTAAACAAGCACTGGAATAATTAGCACTAATCTGTTTGCCATCTTTTAAATTAATGAATAGTGAAACAGGCAAAGCAACCTTTAAAACGATCTTCCCTTTCAACAAATAACATATGGTCATTGGTGTCGGCTTCAATTCAAATTCAGTTCAGATTATTTCTGTGAAAAGGTCTTTCACAATCATATAGCAAATACAGGCAAGTCCAGGCCAAGACCACTATCACAGGCCTGTTGTAGCAGAGTACATCTTCTTCTTCTTCTTCGCGTTCACCAGCTGTACACTCTGGCGGAAAGTTCTGGTTGCTCGTCCACTACTGAACTGCAGTCCTGCTCCAGAACCTGAGTGTTGTGTGTGCATCAGTTTTACAGATCTCATTCTCTTGAATACAGACTGTTGGTTCCTTGCCTCTCCGGCAGATGCACTCCGACTTCAAAGGAAGCTCCCCAATTAGTTGACTCTTACGACATGCTTTTGGGGAGGCAGTGGGTCTATTCTTGTTTTCCCCACAATGGGGACCCTGGAACCCACACGGGGGAGCAGAGTACAAATAGCCAAGATTTAAGTGCTGATTTTTATTCAACACTTAGGAACTGCAAAACAATACAATGATTGCTGCTGCTAAAATAAGTCTTTGTTTTCCCTTTCAATTCCATCACCCCTGCAATTATCTCAATAGAAATAAAGGAGGATAGTGGGAAACAGACAGCACCAAATACACGACTGAGAGAGACACAGACACACAAAGCTTTATTTGAGGTAACTCACCACTGGCCTTGGCAGCAACTGGGGCAGCCCTTTTCGTTGGACTAAGATTATGCAGATGTTTGGTCTGTCGATTTGATGCCTCAGAATGGAACACAGAACAGATGGCCAACTCTCTCTTACTTTCTGGAGTTTTGCTGACATCTTCATTAGAGTCAAACACTGCTTTGGAGACCCTGACTTTTTTATCACCAGCTGCAGTGAACTTTTGATGACTGTGGTGGACAGCCAAATTATCATCACCACCTTTTGCTGTGCCGTGGGAATGTGGCCTAATACGACCGTCTCCTGATCTGTTCTCTGCAGTTTTTGATGGATGAATAAAAGGCAAGAGAGATTTCTTCTTTTTCTCCTTTCTTTCCTTAGTTTTATTCGGTTCTTTTCTAGCTGTCTGTGAATTTACCTTCACTTTCTTGTCTTTACTTTTACCAGACGTAGACTTCTGGTCACATTCTGTAGCACTGGATGCAGCAGTCTGAATTCTGTTGTCATCACTTTCTGAAAGGACATCACTAAAACTGTTTGTGTCATAAGATATGCTGTGCTTACCATGTTCAGCCACAGACCTTTCAGGTGCACGTTTTGCTGGCACTGGTGCAGAACTGTTGTGAGCCTTTGGCTTTCCAGTCTTTGATATTACTCTCTCTGCAGCTTTATTTACACCCAGTGCAGTAGCATCTGTTTCATCATTATGAACTGCAGAGTGACTAGAAATCCTGTTTGAATCAGATGACTGCGATGTTGTAAATGTTGGCCTTACTTTCTTCTCAGGCGCACAGGGTGTAAAAAATTTATCCTCAGCCTCGCTCTCATCAGCAAAAGGGATATCCTCATCAAACATGTGTTGTATGACAATGCCCTCTGCTGATATCCTCTTCTTGACATCTGCCTCATGATCAGACTCCAGGTGATCAGACGAGGAGCCTAGTTTCAGTTTACCTTTGTCTATAGGCACCTTCATCTTTGGTGGGTTAAAGGTCGGAGTTAAAACTTGTGTAACAGCTCCACTGCCCTTAGCACTAATGGATGACAATTTTGTGTTGACTGTGAAAGCTGCCTGTGCTTTGCTAGGACTGATAGGAGAGGAACTCTGCTGACTAAACTGTGATGACACTGTCCTTGGATTCAACTGTTTCCCAAGTTTTGGAGATGAACACATAATAGGCTGATCTTCAGTTGTGTCTATTTGGTGGGAGATTTCAAGTGGTTGTTTTGTGGGTATATTAAGTTTAGGTAATGCCGGCATTTTGCGCCTACTTTTAGCTGTCTCTGAGTTTGCTGTTGAATTTGAGTGTTGAATAGCAGAAGATGATATGATATTCTTAGATGTATCCATACAGGATAATGAATTATCAGATGGTGATGACACTTTCCTGACTTCAGAAAGAGGTGACACTAAAGTGTTTTCTACAGGAGTAAGGAAGAAGTCACTCCCAGATGATTCACTGTCAGCAATCCTAGGCGGAGTGAGGTCACCAGAGATTACCTTGATTTTACTTGATTTCTTTTCTTTATGGTTTTTAGATTTCCGAGGCTGAGGAACAGGAGGTAGAGGTCTTGGCAAGGGTATCTTTTGTGTGACAGAAACTGAGCCTGGAACAGAACTATCAGCAGTAACTGAAACTGAACCTGGCATAGAACTATCAGCAGCAACCGAGCCTGGAATAGAACTAACAGCATCAACTGTGCCTGGGACTGAACTATCAGCAGCAACTGAGTCAAGGATAGAACTATCAGGAGCAACTGAGCCTGGAATAGAGCTATCAGCAGTAACTGTGCCTGGAATAGAATTAACAGCATCAATTTTGCTTGGGACTGAACTATTAGTAGCAATGGAGCCTGGAAAAGAACTATCAGCAGCAACTAAGTCTATGATAGAATTATCACCAACAACTGAGTCTAGGATAGAACTATCAGCAACAGCTGTGTCTAGGATAGAACTATCATCAGCAACTGTGTCCGGAATAGAACTATCAGCAGTAGCTGTGGCCTGCCTCTCTAAGCTGGCATCAGGTGTAATATACAAACTACTATTATCAACAGCAGCCTCAAAGTCATCATTTATACCATTTGGTTCATCTCTATTGCTACTACATTCAACATTCCCTTCTGGCAAAGCCTCTTCAACTGTGTTCTCACTGTCCTGCTGATTTAAAACTGGAGATATTTTCTCATCTAATTTGTCTTCCAGTTCATCAGAATAAGACTCCCCAAGAGCCAGACTCACAGTTGTCGTGTAGTCATCCAGCACCAGCTGATCAGGTTTAATGTCGTCATCCCCTGGCTTCATTTCTTCTCTGCTTAAAATTGAAGATTTGTTCTCTTCATCAAATTTCTCTTCCCCTTCATCGGAATAAGACTCCCCAAGAGCCAGACTTAAGGTTGTGGTGTAGTCATCCAGCATCAGCTGATCAGGCTTAATATCGTCATCCCCAGGTTCAACCTCAAGAACCTGACCCTTAGGCTGATCTTCCTCTGCAGAGCTCAGTGAAGACTCAGAATCACTGGGAACTGAGATGGGCCTATTCTTGTTCATTTGTATATTTTCATATTCATTTAAATCAGACACCGTTATAGCCGATGTTCTTTCAGCTGCCTTTGCCTGCTTTCTAGACCCGATGTTTCTGTCAGTGACAAATCTATCATCAAGAATACTGAAGACTAGATCATCAATGTCAGAATTATCAGAGAGATCCTGCATGGCTGCAACACTCTCCAGAGCTTTCTGCAGGGACACATCGTCCTGCTCAGTCTCTACCTTGCTATCTCCTGTCTTCACAAAATTCTGGTCGTCAGCTACAGCCTCAACATCTTGGTTAGAATTCAGATGAACTCCCACATGAGCAGAGAGATTTTCAGATTTGACATGAGGTTGAGAACTGCCTGGAGTTGTTGTTTCAATCCCTCCAGCGTCACTATCACTGTCTGAAGAGTGAGATATCTTGGCGTGACTAACATGTTTTACATAGCGCTTTGCTCTCCCCTCAGTAGCTGGATCTAAATGTCCTTCGAGGAACATCTCTTCTTTATCTTCTGATTCAGAAGATTCAGTGCCAAGTTCATCAGATGAGTCTATTGATGAGCTTCTCTGATCACTCTGCAGCAGCTCTTCCATAGCCTGACTCAAAGCAGCTTTCTCCAACAACTCATCTGTGTCAACATCTACGCCAACCAACTCACCACTTCCACTGGCTCTTGCATTTGGTTCAGTAACTCCTACACTTTCTGACTCAATCTGAATGGAAGGTTGCATTCTGCCTGCCTCTAGTTCCTCAACACTTTCAGAACCTTTAACATCTAGGCCAAGCTGCTCTTCATCCATATGTTCCAAGTGGAAATCTTCTTTCAGCTCATCCAGTGATCCAGTGGGGGACACAGTCTCATCTCTGTTCTCACCAACATCAGCAGCCTTGATGTCAAATTCCAGACTTTCTGAAACATCTGTGTCTTTAGAAGACACATCTTTCTTACTCTCAGTGGATTTCCTTCTTTCAGACATAGACTTGCTTTCTGAACAGGAGGATTTCTTTCTACTGGAGGTTGAGGATTTCTTGCCTGCATGCTTGACTTTGTCCACACTTTTGCTGCTTGCCGTGTCTGCCTCAGCTGTCTTATTAACCATCCCAAACATACTCCAGGGATCCAAACTGACAACTTTTGGAGGCTCTGAGAAGAAACTGGCTTTGCTCGCAGACAGTCGGGACACTGGGCTAATGGGAGACTTCAAGGACTTCTCTGTTTGCTCATCAGCTGACACCCCTGGGACTGGTTCGGTCTTGTCTTCATCACTGCTATCGTCTTCCTCAGATGACACATCCGTTTCATATTCTGAACCTGAAGATTTGTTAAAAGTGTCAACATTAAGGTGAGGCACAGGAACACAAAAGATAATTTTCCTATATATATGATATTTTTGCACAATACAATGATGCATGTCCTGTTAAAACAACACTAATGTTAACTAACTCTGCCTTTAAGCTTGAGCAGAGACTGAAGAAACTTTTGGAAGGCTTCTACAACACTATAAAAAGAAATTAAATAAACACACGGAGACTGACTGATGCCCACACTGACCATTATCCTCCCATAGACTCTCAAGCAGCCCAGAATAAGCTTTCCTAGGCTTGTTCATATCCCTATCTTTAAAAGCCTCCTACAACATGCTAGGTAGAGTGTAGCGTTACTACTGATTACTTCCATTCAGGGCCTATGCCACTGACACTAAAGGTTAAAGGTGAGGGCAGGGACTTCTTGCACCAAGTGTTGTCCCATTTAGCTTGATCTTGTAGAACGGCTAGCCACCTGCCGAGAGTGATGCACAAGGCACAAACTCTAGCTCTAGTGACGATTCTCTGGGGCCTCCATGAAAATTGGACGTGTGAACCGAATGCAGTCCATTAAACAAACTTATGCACGCTTCACCACAGAGATTCCCACTCCCACCTGACAAGAGAAAAGTAGTAGTTATCAAAAGATAAAATACAACAGTGCTATTCAGCTAGCAGTCCATAGGCTATATCTGGCCAGGAGAGGCCTAGTAAGTGGCCCATTGATCACTGCCAATCGTATTGTAATAATGATCTTACTACACTGAAGCTCAGGACCCATGATGCTTGCAATTTTCAACACATTAACCCCTGAGTAAACTTCATTAAACAGCCCTGCACTAGAACACAAAGAAAAGCCACAGGGGATTTAGCCTACCACAACCAAAGGATGCAACCATCTTTTTACTAGTATTAAAAGACTGCAATTTCAGTTCAACCTTTTTCCAATGTAAAAGGTGAGCATAGATCCTTTCCCACCTTAACTTCCATGAGTGGCAATCAATACCTGGATAGCTTATTAATCCAAGCTCTGACACCCATGCAAATTGTATGTTTTACTTAACATGCTAGACCAGTAGTTCTCAACCTTCATAATGGTGTGATGCTCTAATACAGTTCTGCACAAATTGGTGGTGAATTGGTGCGTGACAAACTAGATGTTTGGGGCGAGTGAACTGTGTGGAGGCACAGATCGATCATCATGGTCTGAGTAGAATGTTCCTGTTATCATGATGTTCTCTTTCATATGATATGCTCAAAGAATGCAGATTTTATCTTTTGATGCAGATGACTATTTTGTGAGTTAACTTTTTTCCAAGACATCTTCATCAAGTTTATCTGCCCATGGCACTCCTATCACTCTTCTATAGAACCACACATGTGAGCAGTGTCCATACAATTTCTTACTGTTAGGCCGACTGTCTCTAGATTTAAACGCATCATGAACATCATCATCAATCAGCATGTTCTTCACTGAACCTCATCTCATCATAATGTCTGTAAGTCTTTTTTCTGTAGCCAATTCACTGGCTCTATGAGCTTTCACAGCCAAGGCATCTTCAATGCCTTGTATCCACCTCGACCGTGTTAAACTTTCCTCCATCACGCTCTCTCCAGGCCACCATGACTTTAAAGGTATAAAAAAAACGGAATAAACACATACCATCATCCACTTCCGTTGAAGATCCCTCATCTTCACAGTTTTCTCCAAACAGCCTGCTGTACTCTGGTCCTCTAGAAGGAGTTCTGTCTTCCTCCTGGTCACCCACCAAGTCTTCCAGGGAATGGTGCCTTCTCCAGTTGCCTCGTAACTCACAGGCCTCCTCTAAAGTCAGAGGTGTGTGTGGTGACTTGAATGATTCCACAGCATTTTCCCACACTTCATCTTCTGCATCTGACCTGAAATCAACATAAAGAACGCATCTAGTTTTTATCAACAAACAACAAAACCTTTGTTTATTTCTTATGCGTACATTCTTATCTGCCAACAATAAACATAATTTGGAAAATGAGAGAATATATCATGTATGCCAGGGCTATTCAACTAAGTTTACCGAGGGGCCAACATTTTGAAAATGAGGATCGTCACGGGCCAGAGGGCTAAACCTTACAATAGAAAGATCATTATTACAATACAACTGGCTATGACCCGTGGGCCATTAGCTAGGCCTTCGCAGGCCAGATTTGGCCCATGGGCCGCCAGTTTAATAGCCCTGATGTAGGCTCACAGCTCTGTAAATAATCATTGGATATTTGGGGCTATACTATTTTATAGACCAATCAGTAATCAATGGTTAATATGACTGGCTCAACCTAGGACAATAATAAAAATCTGCCTCAAAGTGGTTTTGAACTCAAGACCATTGAGCTGGTAGTAAAAGCCTAGTCTCTGAGCTACTAAGGCTTCCTTCACAGCTCTGGGAAACATAAAAATGTTGAAAACAGAGGTGACTGCAGTCGCGCTAATACCAAAAAAGAAATCCACTGAACTGTGACTATGAAGTTTAACATGACTTTCATGTGTGGTGACTGTTGGCTAGGATACTTTGTTGCTGTCATTGTATTTTGTTGAGAAAGGCTCTGGCTTTAAACAACTAATTTTTCCTGTTAGTGTACGCTGTTTCCCCCTTTCATTAAGCTTCTTAGTCAGAGTTCAGTGAATTAATTTCTGGACAATGTAGTATGTTCACATGTTACATGATAAACACAGATGAGAGCAGCATGTCCACTTGCCACACAACAGACATATTCACTGAATACAAACTATAAAGCTCAACGAGGGGCGAATGCAAAAACAAAACATGTAGAAAACTACTGAACATTTCCAAAAATGTTTAAAAACAACAGAATGAGACTACTAGTGGTCATTATATTTTGAGTAGAAAATAAAAATGTGATGTTATAAACCAGCAAATCTGACATAAATGAATCAAGATAAAGACAAAGCCAACAAAATAAGAGCATGCCTCGATAATTTTAAAACATCCAAGTTTACAAAATGTTAAAATGGCGTTAAGACTTGAATGCATGAGGCACAAAAAGACAACAATAAAGGGAAACCAATGAACACCACCAAGTAGACACAGATGCCCTGCCTGTATACTACTTGTGCAGGCACAAACTACTTGTATTGGTTAATTAATTTAAGGTACCATTTCTATGCTAATGCCTGTGTCTTAGGGGTTATGAATCAAGTTCGGACATATCAGGTTAGGAATAGTAAATCTCCACTTAGAACTGCAGTTCTCAACAACCTACGGGTCGCGACCCTTTTGTTGGTCGAACGACCCTTTCACAAAGGTCACCTAAGACCATGGAAAAACACATATTCACTGAAGTTGTGAGGAAGCAATGAAAATAACTGTGCGGTTGGTGGTCGCCACAAACATGAGGAACTGTATTAAAGGGTCGCCACAATATGAGGAACTGTATTAAAGGGTCACCACAAACATGAGGAACTGTATTAAAGGGTCGCCACAAACATGAGGAACTGTATTAAAGGGTCGCCACAATATGAGGAACTGTATTAAAGGGTCACCACAAACATGAGGAACTGTATTAAAGGGTCGCCACAAACATGAGGAACTGTATTAAAGGGTCGCCACAATATGAGGAACTGTATTAAAGGGTCACCACAAACATGAGGAACTGTATTAAAGGGTCGCCACAAACATGAGGAACTGTATTAAAGGGTCACCACATTAGAAAGGTTGAGAACCACAGACTTAGAAAAAATACTAAATTTCCAGTAGACAGATTTCAGATCAAATACTCAAAAAAAAAACAAGAGACCAAGCAAGACAAAACATCCAATTTTATAAGAGTGCGTCACTGGAACTACATCAGCCATGCACTCAGAATGAATAAGACAAGACTTCCCCATCAAGCCCTTACTTGGACACCAGAAGGGAACAGAAAACGGGGAAGACCAAGAAGGACACTACATAGAACCATCATCAATGAAGGCTCAACCATGAGCCTAACAAACATCCAAGACCTAATGCAGATGGCAACAAACCGCCAGACATGGAGAGTTATGATCTCTGCCCTATGCGAGGCCCTAGACCCAAAAGGAAAGACTAACTAACTATACTAGGTTAAATTCAGCTGCAGGCGATATGTCAGCAGACTGCTTTGCGGTGATCGCGTCAATGGCAAAATTAGTAAATGTAAAATATCTAGTACAACACAATAATCCAACAAATGCTAGGGCTGGGTGGCAACAATGTCTAATTTTTGTGTGTTTTTTGTTTGTTCAGTAAATCAGATACTACACGTGTAAACCCACTTACAAAACAACCCAGGCAAGGAACAGGCTAGAAACAAACATGCACAAACACAACAACTGTACCAAGGCCACATCAGCAAGTGACTGCAGCAGGTTACACTAACATATTAAAATCAAAGATAATTGATGTTAATTATGAGGAATAATTTCTGGCACTTTAGTTGTGAATTAGTTCAAATTGTCAAGCTCAAATTTAGGTCAATCAGTCACACATAGACCAAAGACATGCAAAAATAGTCAGTTAATGTCCTGCAAAGCATCCACACACAAATAACAATTAATAATGAGAGCTGTGTAGTTCGCAACGTGAAAACCTGTCAGCCAGCCTGAAACAAGGTCACTTTGGAGGGACCTAAGGAACACAGTATATAAAACCGGTTTTGTTTTCACACAACAAAAGCTCAACAACTATAATCTGAAAAGTATTAATCTTAACAATAAGGAGAACTTGTCAGCTTCAAATTAAAAAGAATTTGTCAGCAGTGGAGATGTGGCTTCTGATGCGCATATGGGGATACTGTGGACAGAAACGATTGCCTGGAAATGGCTAATGAAATTAGAAAACTATATTCAAGTATAGGAAAGTAGCAATCAGTGTTCTATGGTCATGTGAGGATAAGAGAGGCGTTGGAGAAGATCGTGACGACTGGAAAGATCAACAATAGAAGATGCAGAGGCAGACCAAGGGTGCTTGACGGCCGAGCTCTGTGGACAAACATGAGCGTCTCGCCAAGCAAGGCACAAGATGGTGAGTCAGCTTCATAATACCAGCATCACAAATGGTTAAATGTGAAACTACAACCTCATTGTAATAAGAAGTAAAGATCACCAAAAAGGCATAAGATGCCATGCCTACCTATTATATAGTGCTACCCCAGCACTGCCAAGGCACCCTCACTATGATGATAGCAGTAACATGGAATTATGTTACACGCAACCATAACATATCAACCCACAATTCCCCAAGAGCCACACTCAATTAGGGCGATCCCCGTGTGCTTTAAGCATATCCAAAAAATAACAACTCTTCTTTACAAAAGTAAAATATAAAATTAAAACAATAAAACATTAAGCAGAACAGAAACTGCTAGGAACTGTTAAAAACAACCACTAAAACAATGGCAATAAGAAACATCCACACTAACATCATGCTGGGCTTCTGACAACAGTTTACATTCTTTTACCAGTTATCCAAAATTCGAGCCATTTCTGACTCAGAAAGGTAATCAAATTCACTGTGGACAAAGAAGTAGTGAAAACACAAAACCTGTAACAAGAATAATACTGCTCACCAACAACATGTCAAGTAAAGTAAAGCCAGTGGCGCATCAAACATATGACACTGGACTCATATGTTTATAGACCAATCAACATTTAATAGTTGATGTATGGACAATATGTTAAACACAACTTAATGTATTTCAATAACAAATTGTTATGTTAAGAGGTCAAGTAGTCATATGGCAGATACTGTCATGAGATGGGAAGTGTTAGGCCCTCCCATACCATGTGAGGTGATCAGTTTCCTTTCCTGATATCTTTCCTTCCAAGACAGTTCTTTGCAAATTTGCAAAATTATAGGGTCGGGTGAACTATAAATCTGTACTGTTGTGCAATGAGGAAACCTGCCATTCCTGGTGATTGAACTGGGACCACTGTCCTGGTAAGCAGCGTACTAACGACTAGACAACCTTTGATTCATGTTTTTATTAACACTTCTGAACTAATAATAAATTTGGCCAGCACAAAGCATAACAATAAGAAATCCTATTCAACATAAGATAGCAGCTCTAGTTACTGTTGATTTATTTGTAATATATTGTTATCATTTTACCTCTGTGTGATGTGAGTGGGGCACGCCTCTCTAATACTTAGACTAAACTGTATAGCTGCAACATGAAGGTCTATGTAATTAATTCTGGTCAAATCTGAATGATGATCTACACTGTGAATTTTATATTTCCAGACCTATCCCAAAAGCTTTTTTTTTTAACCTTTTAAAATAAAATCACAATCTGATAGGTGACAACCACCACAAAGTACTGACCGTATTAATTTGGTATGGGTATCCATTCCTCTCTACGGTTTATATTTGAAGGGGAAATCACCCAATGAAGTACTGTCTTTGCACGGCCCAACCACGACTGGCATCGTTTAAATCTGTTGGCTTTTCATGTATTCGGTTCACTGTTCAGTGGGTTTGTCAAGACCTCTGTGAATTTGCCTGGCACATTTCACGCCTGCTGCTTATATTTGGAGGATCTAGAAGATATTTCACTGCTCTACATGATGTGTCTTTGGTGGGGCCAAGAATGATGTACATTGCTTAATTTTGTACATTTGTAGATTTGTGTCTTGCTGAAGGTGAGGTAAAAACAATTTTGCTACAGAAATACATATTAGGGAGACATTCCAGCAAACTACGGTGCCATTAGTACTGGATCTCTGCGCTGGCTGCTGAAGATGAGGACGGAGCGCACAAGGGAATGCCTTGAGTGCTGTTATGTCAATTCTTGACTCAACCCAACTCCAGCAAACTAATCAGGCAAGTGGTGTGCGGTGCCTGATGGACAGCTGTTTATGAAATCAGATCTGTGGAAATCAGTAGTCAGACATGCAAACAAGTTAGCTCAACAATAATTATTACAACTGGATTTGATTCCATTCCTGATACTGAAAGGATTGCATATGCTAGAACAAAATGCAGGACTAGACCTTGAGCCCTGTGTGATGTATTATAGCACAATAGAATGATGATGAAGTTGCAACACCTGAATGTTGAATTGAGAATCATAGCACTCAGGACACTCTCAACGTACTTCATCCCCATCTTCAGCAGCAAGCCAAGAGTTCCAATTGTGATGGCTCCAGTAACTGTCTGATTGTACATCCATCTCGCCTTTCCCTTAAGTGTTGAGCACTGGCCATAACCGCTGGTAACTCCCCGCAGTGCCATTTTCCTCAGATCGTAAAGATCTATTTGTGCCTCTGCACTGTTCACTCGCTCCCAGAAGGCCCTCATAACATCTAGCTTGTCATCTGTCAATTCACCCCCAAGTGGTGCAGAACCGGCCAGTCTATCTGCCTGCCTGTTTCCCAACAAACATCGCAACACCTGATAATGAGTTAACAAAAAAAAGGGGAGGGAGGGGGAATTTATACATAACAATTATTCATTTAATGCAGCAAATAAATAAAAATGTGCCAAACAATGTTTACTTACTCGGCGTCAAAATCTGACAGCTCCGAATCAGAATCCTCATCATCCAGGAGAGTGTCAGATGACAGTGAGGCACGTAAATTATGCTCAAACTGCTCCTCCTCCGACTCCTCCTCCTGTCCATCAAATGAGATCTCAAACTCGATACGTTCTGGGGTATTCTCTGCCCTTTCTGATGTATCTTTGGGCAGAAGCAGAGGTGTCAGGTGTGATGCTGTGAAGGACAGGACAGTGTATACACTTTCAGTTATGTATCAAAGCTGAATAATCACATTTTATGATTGGCCCCTCTTTGATTATCCTCACAAGATCATACACTATATCCACCAGCATAGGAGTCATGGTTGGCACCTAACTGACTGATTATTCCCATATGATCATGCACTTATATCCTCAAGTATGGGAGTCATGGTTGGCACTTTACTGACTGATTATCCCCACATGATCATGCACTTATATCCACAAGTATGGGAGTCATGGTTGGCACTTTACTGACTGATTATTCCCACATGATCATGCACATCATCCAAAAGAAGGGAGTCATGGTTGGCACTACACTGATTATTCTCACTTGATCATACACCTTATCTACAAGTATGGGAGTCATGACTGGGACCTAATTGATTATCCTCACATGATCATGCACATCGTCCAAAAGAATGGGAGTCATGGTTGGCACTTCACTAACTGATTATCCTCACATGATCATGCACTATATTCAAAAGGATCTGAGTCATGGTTGGCACTTCACTGACTGATTATCCAACATGATCAAACACTATATCCACAAGTATGGGAGTCATGGCTGGCACCTGACTGATTGATTATCCTCACATTATCATGTACTATATCCACAAGTATAGGAGTCATGGTTGGATCCTCACTAACTGATTTTCCTCACATGATCATGCACTATATCCACAAATATGGAAGTCATGGTTGGCACCTAACTGATTATCCTCACATGATCCACAAGTATATATAGAGCTAGCATGACATGCTGAATAAACTTCAAGGTGTGGAAACAAGTCTTTTCCCTCAGACAAAGTTGCTCGATCGCTTCAAACTCTAGATCCCAGCTAAAGATTACCATCCTAGTTGCAAATATACAGGTATTAAGTGATCAAGCTTTTAATACATAACAGGTTTTGGCATTAGGAGATGGTGACCAGTCATCTTCTTTGTTAATTTTCCTTGACACAGAGACCTTTGGTTCCCACTGTGCCAGTGTTAGGCTAACCTCAAGTCTCGGGCCTCTAAGCCAGGACACCATGTGTTTAAAGAAAAGTAAAGGATGTCTTTCAACCCTTCAGGCGTATTGGGCATATAGTGCTAAACCTATATTTTCAGACCAATTGGCACTATGTGTGTGATATGGTCAGCAGCCTTTACTTCCCAGGAATTTAGCTGGTACACATTTTTAGAAAAAAGTCAGCCTCCATTCAGATTCAAACCTATGACCTTCGGATCTGCAGACGATCATCTAGTCACTACACCACAGCGGCTTCCTCTATGTGTTTACGCCAGAGCAATATTCAATACGACACGGACGTACTCATGATCTTCTCTGACTGCTGTGAGATTTAAAAAAAAGTGATGACAACCTTTCTGGATGAAATAAATTCAACTCAGATAGTAAGTACATTTAATTGCTTGAAATTATATGTATAGTTTTCATGCTGGCATCAGTTACAAATAAACATGAGGCATAAATTACCTGGAATTTTCTTTAGTGTCCTCTCTTTTGGTGTCTGACCCGTATCTATGTCTGGTGCGGGAGTGATAACGACATCTGGAACATTTTCCTAAATGGGACAAATAAATGAATTATTTTATTCTTTACTGTTCACCCTGAATTTATTCTGCACCAAGGAACTCTCCATGCATCTATCTGTCACTCTCAGATTAATATCAGTAAAAGTAAATGATACTTTCATGTCAGTGGCACACGAGGTATATGATGCTAAGCATATTTTTTATACACCAACCGGCACCCAATAGATGAGGTGGTAAGCAACACACCAACCACTTTTACTTTGAAGGACATGAGATTAAATGCCCACTGGATTACAAAGTCAACAACATGTGATGATTTCTTGGGCATGCTCAGAACAAGAGCAACTATGACAACTCTGTAGCTACAGAAAACTTGAACAACAAGCCTTAGGCTGAGTCATAGACAAGCCTGCTGGGGATCACTTTGCTGAGTGAAGTCCTTCAACACACTCTCCGGAAAGGCTAATCCAGACAACAACTGATAGCAAAAAAGGCTGGATTCGTTGGCTGAAATACCCAAGTGGGTTCTGCGGCCGCATTGGTGAGAGAAAAAAAAATAGATCCACCCCTTTCCCCAAAACAGGTGAGCCGTAAAAGGCAACTATTTAGGGGTGTTTTCTTCAAAGTCAGAGTGCATTTGCCTGAGAGGCTAGTAACCAACAGTTTGCACACAAATTAGTCTCACATCCATATGTTCAGCTTTCCACTCATCACAGACTCACCCTCCAGTGATCAGCAGCCCGCAGGTCCGGGACTTTGATGACCACATAAACAGGTACATTTTCCTTCAGCAAGTCAGACACTTTTAACATTCAATAGATTGGACAATTTATGGCCTGGCATATTTCGCTGTATCTGTCAGGTGCATACTACAGTAACAATTACATAAATGAAGCAAAAAAGTGAATCCTTTACAAGTGAAGTACAAATTCAAAAAATACTCAAAAGCAACTGTCTGTTTTACCAGGGCTACTGCTCTAGTGTGCGGTAATAGTCTTGTGTGGGGATCGATAAATCCAGCCCAGACCCAGCTGGCGCCAATGGTGAGGTTCAGAATAACTCCTTATACACATCCCAGCGGCCTTAACTTGTTCTCACGCCTGTGATCGAAATCGCTGTGCCCCATCCACTACATGATATATGAGAATACTTAAGAAAATATAATCTGCCCCATTTTCCAAAACCTCATGTAGATGTGTGACGATCTCCCTTAACCTCATGTAGATGTGTGATCACTATAAAGAGTTAGAGTTAATAAGAAAAGGAATCTTTTACTCCAAGGGTGCATCAGGTATGTGATGCTAGGCTCATTTTGTTTAAGTAGACCAAGCAAGCACTAGGTGGGTGATGAGGTCAACATCATGCCGGCCACATTTACTTCCCAGGAGACTATCTGGTACCCATTTTAGGCTGGAGTAAAGGTTAGTTATGATATAATCAACTCAATTTGGATTCATATCAAAGACATTCAGGACAGAAGACAAGCATCTAACCCTTATGCTACAACAACTCCCTTAATAGAATATTAAATAATATATACCTGCTTTAAAAACACATTTTAAAAGTGTATGTTAGACAAATGCTGATAATGAACAAAACAGACGCTCATATTTACTTCATCCAAAACCCGTTTTCTCTGTGGACGTGTCCTCAGCTCAGGTATAGCATGCCTATAGCAAAAGAACTTCACTGTTTGGGAAAAAAAAAAAACACTGTCAAAAATAACAGAAACTAAACAATCCTCTTATAAGCCACAAAATTAAACAAGGCCAAAATACACATTAAAAAATTACTATGTCCTCATAGCAAATTTTTAAACAATAAAAAAAAAGACTGGCTCTG
The DNA here is from genome assembly GCA_905116865.2 of Candidula unifasciata. Taxonomy (NCBI): domain Eukaryota; kingdom Metazoa; phylum Mollusca; class Gastropoda; order Stylommatophora; family Geomitridae; genus Candidula; species Candidula unifasciata. The sequence goes on along the minus strand of CAJHNH020002613.1, from coordinate 749,353 downwards.
TGAAATTTTTGATTTAAAAAGAAAAAAGACAAGAATTAATAAAAAGATATTATTCATGCTAATTACTTCTCAAAATTATCAAATTAATTCTCATGTAGCTGTCAGCTGCATCAGAGCTCACTGTAGCAGTAATGTGTTAGGAGCAGCAAGCAGAAACTGCTGTAGCTGAGCTACTGACGACTTCTCTAGATAGTAATAACAAGGAGGGATTGATGTTTCAATTTGGCAGTTGGAGGCAATGCTTTTTTCACCTGACTAATGCGTAGTGAGAAAGGAACTTATTTTACAGCTATGCTGAAAACAAGAATACAACAATATTTTTGGGACAAATGATAAGAAGAAGAAGATAAAACTGGTCAGCATGCAATGACAAGATTCCAACTACTATATTTCTCCTACTCCAATGATCTTACCTGGTTTTGTATCTCTATCACAAGAATAATTAGTCAGCCGCAGGCCCACACCACAGTGATCACATCTTAGACAGCTGCGATGAAAGAACTCTCCCTCTGCACTCATACGTTCCATTATATACACTCTCTTGTGGCAGAAAGAGCAGAACTCACTGGCAGAAGATGCTGCAAGTAATGATGGTTGACCTCGCTGAGAGAAAGAAGTGGACATAATTTGAAACTGGGACACATTTCTACTCACTCTAAAACACGAGGGGTAAAATGGATATAAAGAAAAGGGAAAGGAAAGTACACAAAGGGCAATATAACAGAGGCAGAGAAAAAAAGGAGCTACTAGTGTTGAGAGAGAAAAACAGCACTTTGGCAAACTCCTCAAGTGATCAGTCTTCCTAAGCAGATTTCAGTGTAACTGGGTGTTGTGTAAGTGCTGGTGCCTCAAAATTTGTTTCATCCTTCCATGCATTCTCTAATACTGGTCCTCAGTTCCATTATGAACCATGGCAGTTAGTACTGTTAGCTCACCACTGGCCTGTCATCTTAGAACCGTCAATTATGGAGACACTACATTTGAAGAGCTTTCCCAGGTTATAATCCGAGGGTTTCTCTGTAAAAGAAATTAGCAACAGGACACAAATGGCTGTATACCGCACTACCTATGTGCCAGTCCTGACCTATGGGTGTGCATCATGAGTTATGGCAACAGCTCACATTTTAGACCTAAAAAATGAGGTATCTGAGAACAGCAGTACGACAAGAATGGATAAAGTTCACAACCAGAAAATACTTTGCAGTCTTGAAACCCACGCCTTACAAACTTGAGTAGATCGGTCCCAGTTACAATGGTGGACCCCAAAATCGTTCAGAATGTTTAACTGTCCAGTAAAACGAAACCGTAAACGATTCTGGGGTTGTTTCTGCAACCTCCTGTGGAGGACACAGACCTAACATATTTGAAGAAGGTATGAGGATTTCAAAGTCACAATGACTTTTCCATTGTCAGGGCCTCTTGTATGGTCGAGGCAGTAGTTACATGAAGTTCTTGCAGATTTTGAGTGGACAGAAAGCATAAGAACAGATGAAGACCAAATAGAATACTATAGAAGCCATCTGCAATAAAAAGCCAACTGTTAATAAAAGCATGAAAATTTCATCATTGTCAATCAAATGGGTATTATGTGTGAAATAGCTTCCCAAGATGCTTTTTATCCTTATTTGAAAATTACTCCTGCTTTTCGTCCTAAACTGAAAAATAATAAGCAAATGTGATATTAGAAACTGTTAACTTAACAACTAAACATACCAATTTCTTTATAGGCTCGGGAGGAGGCCTGCTCTCATTGCCTTTGAACTTGGCAACTAACAGATCAGCCATGGCCGTGACACTGACTGCGCCAGAGCGTTCTTCCATCTTGTTCACCTTGATATCAGTTTTGCGATCCAGCTGCAGTCTATTGGCTATCTCACCCATTGGCAACTTACTGTAGCCAACAAGTTCCACTTCTGATTTCTAAACATTGTGAGGGGAAAAACAGGCAACTGCTGATGAATACAATACATACATAGCTGTGAAAAAACATGAAGGAAAACATTATTCACTACCAACCAGACTGGAAGCTGCAGCAGCACAGCCTGACAGTCCTACAGCAGCACAGCATGACAGTCCTACAGCAGCACAGCATGACAGTCCTACAGCAGTACAGCCTGATAGTCCTACAGCAGCACAGCCTGATAGTCCTACAGCAGAACAGCATGACAGTCCTACAGCAGCACAGCCTGATAGTCCTACAGCAGCACAGCATGACAGTCCTACAGCAGCACAGCCTGACAGTCCTACAGCAGCACAGCCTGACAGTCCTACAGCAGCACAGCATGACAGTCCTACAGCAGCACAGCATGACAGTCCTACAGCAGCACAGCCTGACAGTCCTACAGCAGCACAGCCTGACAGTCCTACAGCAGCACAGCCTGATAGTCCTACAGCAGCACAGCATGACAGTCCTACAGCAGCACAGCCTGACAGTCCTACAGCAGCACAGCCTGATAGTCCTACAGCAGCACAGCATGACAGTCCTACAGCAGCACAGCATGACAGTCCTACAGCAGCACAGCCTGATAGTCCTACAGCAGCACAGCATGACAGTCCTACAGCAGCACAGCCTGACAGTCCTACAGCAGCACAGCCCTGCAGCAGCACAGCCTGACAGTCCTACAGCAGCACAGCCTGACAGTCCTACAGCAGCACAGCCTGACAGTCCTACAGCAGCACAGCCTGACAGTCCTACAGCAGCACAGCCTGACAGTCCTACAGCAGCACAGCCTGACAGTCCTACAGCAGCACAGCCTGACAGTCCTACAGCAGCACAGCCTGACAGTCCTACAGCAGCAGAGCCTGACAGTCCTACAGCAGCACAGCATGACAGTCCTACAGCAGCACAGCCTGACAGTCCTACAGCAGCACAGCCTGACAGTCCTACAGCAGCACAGCCTGACAGTCCTACAGCAGCACAGCCTGACAGTCCTACAGCAGCACAGCCTGACAGTCCTACAGCAGCACACAGCCTGACAGTCCTACAGCAGCACAGCCTGACAGTCCTACAGCAGCACAGCCTGACAGTCCTACAGCAGCACAGCCTGACAGTCCTACAGCAGCACAGCCTGATAGTCCTACAGCAGCACAGCATGACAGTCCTACAGCAGCACAGCCCTACAGCAGCACAGCCTGACAGTCCTACAGCAGCACAGCCTGACAGTCCTACAGCAGCACAGCCTGACAGTCCTACAGCAGCACAGCCTGACAGTCCTACAGCAGCACAGCCTGATAGTCCTACAGCAGCACAGCCTGACAGTCCTACAGCAGCACAGCATGACAGTCCTACAGCAGCACAGCCTGATAGTCCTACAGCAGCACAGCATGACAGTCCTACAGCAGCACAGCCTGACAGTCCTACAGCAGCACAGCCTGACAGTCCTACAGCAGCACAGCCTGATAGTCCTACAGCAGCACAGCATGACAGCCCTGCAGCAGCACAGCCTGACAGTCCTACAGCAGTACAGCCTGACAGTCCTACAGCAGCACAGCATGACAGTCCTACAGCAGCACAGCCTGATAGTCCTACAGCAGTACAGCCTGACAGTCCTACAGCAGCACAGCCTGATAGTCCTACAGCAGCACAGCATGACAGTCCTACAGCAGCACAGCCTGACAGTCCTACAGCAGTACAGCCTGACAGTCCTACAGCAGCACAGCATGACAGTCCTACAGCAGCACAGCATGACAGTCCTATAGCAGCACAGCATGACAGTCCTTCAGCAGCACAGCATGACAGCCCTGCAGCAGCACAGCCTGACAGCCCTGCAGCAGTACAGCCTGACAGCCCTGCAGCAGTACAGCCTGACAGTCCTACATCAGTACAGCCTGACAGCCCTACAACAGTACAGCCTGACAGCCCTACAGCAGTACAGCCCTGCAGCAGTACAGCCTGACAGCCCTACAGCAGTACAGCCTGACAGCCCTGCAGCAGTACAGCCTGACAGTCCTACAGCAGTACAGCCTGACAGCCCTACAGCAGTACAGCCTGACAGTCCTGCAGCAGTACAGCCTGACAGCCCTGCAGTCTTATGTCCAAACTCCTACCAAGCCAGGATTCAGATGATCTAGCCTAAAGATCATCACTATGATCATCATGGCGTGCCCTTATATGCTACAAAGAGATTGCAGTCTACGCCTCTGATTTTTAAACTCTGCTCTATCCTGTGCAATCATTACCATATATCATGAATGGAACTCAATATAGTACCTTTGGCCTCTCTTATAAACATTCTTCTTCTTCTTGGGGGATCACTGGCTGTGGAAATTTCTGGTTGTTCATCCACTTCTGGACTGTAGCCTTGTTCCAAAACTGTTGTGTGCACATCAGTTTTACAGATATAGCTTATGTGTATGCTGACTATTCTTTGCATCTCAGTCAGATGCGCTCTTGACTTTGGAAGGAAAATGTCATCAACAATGTTTTAAGGTTTCTCTCAGATGTTCTCATTTCCTCAAGCTATTTGTTTCCTATTTCAAGGCATGTTTCATGATTTTCTACTTGCTTCCTCTAAGGATGAGCCAATATAGCCCCAATCTGTTCATTTTATAACTGCTGATACAAGTGGCTGTCCATTCATTTCTTCACCATTCTCCAATTCATATTTTTTTGTTTTAATGTTCATCAGTTGCCTTAGCCTAAAACTGGGTACCAAGAAATATTCTAGCAAGCAGAGATGGTCAATGTGATATTGACATCACCCACACAATGTCCATTTTTCAATACAAATACAGGGCTAGAACAATATACTCACTAACCCCGTAGTATGGTAAAAGTAATTAACTACTTTGCCTAAAAAAAAGTGACAGAATAACTTCATTAACATTATTAAACAAAGAGATAAAAATGCCAGTGCACCATACTGGCCATCTCACAATAGAAAATTTTAACAAAGGGACAATCAACTTTGGCCTCCAGCATGAGAAGCCTTGCAAAAAAAAAAAAGAAAAAGGGTATAAACTTATGGGAATTTGCTGGGGGAAAACCCTTAACATAAAACAACCATATTATATAGGCCATAACAGGTTTAACAAAAATGTTTCAAATTGTTTTGTTTTTTAAATATATAAAGATATATAAAGGGGTAGTCATTAAACACAGAGTGAAGCATTAATTGGAATACATTACCTGGGGTCTTTGAAAAAAAAAATATATATATATATATTAGGTAACTCATGCTGTGACCTATATCACTGAGGCTTATGGCAAAGTTTAACATCAACCTGACTTTCAAAACGACAATTCACTATATCTAGTTACCATATTTATATCCATGCCTATTAAACACTGTGCAAACATGACCAATGGAATTAAGCTTCGCTTTTCAAGAACAGGTCAATATCTGCATTTAGAGGACTGTGTCACAACTAGAAGTGATTAGATTTAGTCTCCTCAGCGCAACAGGGTGAAGATAACAATCTTCAGACATTGCAAGAGTGTCAAAGTCACAGCAGTTCCCCATGATGCTGGCTGACAATCAGCAGTCACATAGTCCTTATCCTAACACCTGGTGAGAGGAGATGAGTGCTGCTTGCCTACTGTAGTGGAACTAAAACAACACTAGTCCCCAGTCTCTGTGATGTACAAAAGTAAAACAAACAGGTTTTTAAAGGCAAAAAAGTTCCACTAGCTTCCTGCTGAGAGAACTGTACAAAGCACGAACTCCTTTGCTCCAGTGACAACCCACAAGGATTTATAAAATAACTACATCATAAGCCATTTGAAGATGTCTAAGAATAAACAAATCAATCAATGTGGTTCAATCAGCAACACATTTTTGTCCCAAAACAGAGGTGTCTTACTGAGGAAACCTGATTGATAAGAGCGTAATCAGAAAGTCCTTTTAATGGAACTTAGGGGGTTAATGAGAAAAAAAGGGAAATCCAAGTACATGGAGAAAATAAGAAAATAAAAACAAAGAAATGAATTTTACCTGTTCTCTCTCTTTTAATTTTTTTGAGCCCAAAATACTTCTTTCATTCTCATCCTCCTCTTTTCTCTGATAAAAGAGAGGGAACAAAAAACAGTTGCATTCGGATTTGAAATATAATAGCTAGCTGGCATGTTAGGTGACATATAAATAAACAAAGCTAGGACACACACAGAAACAGTTTCATAGGTATGTCCTGAGTAAGCAGATTCTGTGAGACAATCAATGTGCCTGATTATTAACTATTACATAATGCTCAAGTGATTATATTATGCAAACTATGGTACTTTCATGTAAAACTTACATGTATATGTGTAGTTAAATTTGTAGGTTGTGAATTTTAGTGCTTTCATGCAACAAATACACGTATACAAGGTTAAATCTGTAAGTTATCAAATCCACTAACTCTCTGTATACACCACATACGTGAATATGGAAACTGGGATATGAAAAGAGTTTTTGAAAATAAGATAGAGGAAGACAACACAACAAGTTCTTGACAGCCCTTGGCCATAGCCTGGAAGGATACAGCACTGTTACATGCTGTTGAAGACTGCAGGTTGCGGAGAGACATGATCATCTATGCCAGATGATAAGGCACTTGATGATTATGATAACTTGTATATACATGGTTAAACATGTCCTCTAACTAAGACACACATAAGAAAAGAAAAAAAATACAAACATTAAATTTCAATAAATCATGAGGTCAGGAAAAGATTATGAGGATGGACAGAACATTCAATGAAAAACCTGAAAAAAATATAACTAGAATGTCCTTGCAATAGAATTCACAGAGCCAAAGAAATGAAGGGAGAAAAACAAACTGAAAACAAAACAGAGACAGGTGAAAAATGGGGAGGATTTGGGTGAGCTGCAAAAGATAAAGGATAGGATAACTAGGGATTAGTTGGTTGAAGTCTAGGCACCTTTGGGGGATAACAGGAAGAAAAACAGATAAATTCATACAAGTTCCTATCTACTATAGATAATACAATCAACAGCACATCACAACAGACACTCTCAGTAGCACCAGGGTGGCCAGAGATGTGTGTACACAGGTTAACCAGAATCACACAATATATAAATATCTTGGGTGATGGGTAGATTTCATTGTATTACATTTGGATCAGTGGCCACATCAAGGTTGTCAATAAAATGGTTTGGCCACATGGATACCATACCAAACAATGCATATACCAAATGACAGGCATAGCTCTTGAGGTCATCATTATGATGTAGAAGGTGCTTTGCAGAACATCAGTCCCATCCCGATTTGCCTGAGAGAAACACGATCTCTCCCACCTTGTGCACTTTTATACTCAAGGAATCACTTATATCCGGTGCCTATCTGCGTGACTGACTGCCCTTGTTCCTCCTTCCTGATACCATGCCCTCTGCGATCGTTTTTTCCCAATCCTCCAAGGCACTTGATGTGACCAAAATATTTTACCTTCTGAAACAAGATGCTGTTTACTAGCCAATCCTCCTTGATATTTTACGATGTCAGTGTTTCTTTTCTTCTTTGTCCATGGTATTCTGAGAATTTTCTATAGCATTTCAGCTCAAAAGCACAAATTTTCTTTCTCAAGGACTGTAAAATAGTCTACGACCATGACTCACATCCGTATGTTGCTACAGTTACAGGACAGGCTCTCAAAATTTAAACTTTAATTTCCTTACTGTTGCTTAAACACAAGCTTTTAATGCTGTTTTAACAGGCCCTGAGGTAGACAAAGAAACAGTGGAAGACATTAGAGGAACTCTTTAACGTATCAAGTGCCTACAGTCGAAGCTGCCAGAAAATTAAAAATCAAAACTCTTCAGTCTCCTCTGATGCCCACAGTGGTAAAAGAGGAAGCAAAGAAGAAAGAGTGGCCATGTTCTTTAAGATTTTCAAAAGGTAAGGAATATTCCATTCATTACCTCCTATTTTTCACACTTATCTGAGAAAAAGGTAAGCATCTGGTTTTATACCCAGTAAATGAGAAGGGGGGGGGGGATATACACAATAGAAAAGCTGTATAATAACTTTTTTCATTCTCTTAAATTCACTACACAATTTACCTTTTTTGACTTTCCAAGCTTAGCAGAGAGCTTCTGAAACAATGGCACATGTTTTCTTGGAGAATGTGGTGACTTTGGCTGGTTGGCATCTTTTGCTGTGCTCTTGCGCTTAGCCTTGACTGGGAGAGGCATAGCTGCAATAATCATGAATATAGTTTTTATTTTGCCTGGGCTTTTATGTTGTTGTTGTTTACAGTGTTTATAAAGATCACGGAGAAGCTGACAAAGCATCAGTATTCCTATTTTTTTTTCAGTAGTCCTGTTTTTATAAGATATAAAGTTTGAAGTAAAAAGCATTGGTTCACTGCACTGGGTTTGATCCCATATGGCTCAATTTCTTTCTGCAGAACACAACAGCAGCCTGCCAAAAACATCACACCAAGCACTAACACTGTTGCTCCAGCAGCTAGCTACAGAGATTCTCAGTAAAAACTGCATTTGTGAAGCAAATAATGCAGTCTGTAAAACAAACCCACAATCTTCCGATAGCTGGACCAATCACCATGAAGAACTACTTTATTGTGTAAAACAACTGTGTTATAACAAAACACACACAAAAAAGCCGGTCAATTTTGTGATATATATGTCTCTGCATTAACATAAAATATTAACTCTTAGAGGTAAAGGTTTCATAATTACAGGTGTTAAGTGATAGCATATGATACATCCCATTTCATAGTACTTTGTCATCTTGCCTGAAACCTTAGTCAGTAAAAATCCCAAACATAAAATGACCCTTTTCAAAATTATGTTAAAAAGGAACAGATCATTACAATTCTCTTAAATTCCCTAAGAAATTGGAGGAAGAAAGGAAACAGCTGATGACATTTGGAGTCTTGGTCAGATTTTATTAAAACTTCAAGCGGTTAATACCTATGATCAGTGAGCATACAAGCAATTTTGTTGTTGTCAACAGGAAGGGAAGTAAAAGGTCCTTTTCCACTCCTTTAGGCGTATAGTGCTAGCGATCTAGATTGTAGACCGAACGGTTACTTGGTGAGTGATGTGGTCAACATCACATCAGCCACCTTTACTTCTTAGGACTATACCTGCTCCCCACTCAAGGCTGGGCCCACCTGGCAGCCAAGGTCATTTCTGAAAGTGTCTAGCTTCGTCAGGACCCGAACCCACTCCTGTATGCTGCATCTGATGTATACATGAAACCCATTGAAAACTATGCCTCGCATACAACACAGTGTCTAGTTGATGATTTAAGCTTACTTACTATACCAGGTGTAACACAGTTCAGCACAACATAACAATCTGCTCACAGATACATACTTGTATTTTACAGAACGTTCGTGTCTACCAACACGACGACACATAGGATGCAATAATGTATCTACCAACACGACGACACATAGGATGCAAAAATGTATCTACCAACACGACGACACATAGGATGCAATAATGTGTCTACCAACACGACGACACATAGGATGCAATAATGTGTCTACCAACACGACGACACATAGGATGCAATAATGTATCTACCAACACGACGACACATAGGATGCAATAATGTGTCTACCAACACGACGACACATAGGATGCAATAATGTATCTACCAACACGACGACACATAGGATGCAATAATGTGTCTACCAACGCGACGACACATAGGATGCAATAATGTATCACACAAGATGCCCTCTAAAGCATAATGATGGCATTCAAGAGTTTACTCCCCCATACACTAAGCATCCGCATAATAATTACCAGCCACGTCTGAAACTCAGCATAAACCTTGCTGCCGTTCCTGGATTTAGGAGCTGTCACAGCCTCTGTGCCTACAGTCCCGGGCTAACCCTCACACCAGGGCTAGCAGTAAAAATTGACACTTTCCATTGCTCCTACACTAAGCAGTTCATGTACAAATAATAGGTTATAGTCCCCGGGCTAACCCTCACACCAGGGCTAGCAGTTACACAGGCACCACCACCATCTTGAACTTACCAGAGACTTCGACTAACTCCTAATTTTCTGCAATACTCATATTCTACATAATGAACTGGCCAGAAACTACCAAGAAACTAAGTCTTTTCGATTCACAAACAATAGCCAGACACCAACGAGGAACGATCACATCCTCGCATGTAGAATGACTGCTTGCTCAACTAGAGAAAAAACTCCACGTCTTCTCAGCAAGGCAATCTCCTCTCAACTGCTTCTTAACCCCGACCCTTGAGACTTACTCAAGTATATTCCCTGAATGAGTTCCCCGTGCATTCTCAGACACATGAAAAGCATGCCAGTTATTCATGTAACTCGACTCAATTCACGCAGACTTTAGTGCGCCAGGTTTCACCCGACCAATTCTTGGTCTAAATGTTTACTCAGGCATCGTTGACACTTCATAAATTTACTGGCCAACATGCCCGTCTCAATTCAGATTCGAGGCACAACACCCACTACTTTTCTGATTTTGGCGCCACAGCTATAGCTATGATATAATATAATAAACAAAAATAACTGCAGACCATTCCTTTGTAATCAAATATCAAATAAAATAAAAACTAAACTTACACAGCAAAGCATACTGAGTTGTGTTAAGAACATAAATCACAGCACTTGGAAAATTCCTATAAGCGCTCCGCCCTCATCTTCAGCAGCCGATAAATTGTTCTAACTCTGATAGTACCGGCAGTCATTTGATTATATGTCTGCCGTGCCCCTCCTCTGAGTGCCGAGTGTTTGATCAGATCCCTTTAAGACTCCCTGCTGCATCAGTCTCTCCATACCATAATGATCTATTCAGCCTTCCACAATGTTCACCTGCTTACAAAAGGTGTTGCCCATATCTAGCTTGTCCTGCCTCAACTGACCACCCCAATGTTGCAGAACCAACCAATCTGTCCAGAGGATGATAACCAGCAAGCAAGGTCTGACAACAAACTGATGAAACCACTGAACTTACAAGTAGGTAATGGCTGAAGCTTGAACAGCTCATAAAACTGAGCCAAGTAGGAGACCATGGTCAGCTTGTCAGGGACATCATATTTGGCCATGTCCTCTCCAGTCAACACTGGGGGAATACCCAGCTCCTTCTCTGCAATATTGAATGCCTGTTGAAAGATATCATTTCGTTAATGGCATGCCTACAGAAACCTTCAGATGTGAATGCTGTGAAATAAGCAGTATTTCACTCAATGTTCTGAAGCAATATGGAGAGCCACAACAGGAGGTCAGGATCACCCACCAGTGAGTTTAAATTTTTTGCTTAAAGCTGAAAACTACAGTCTACTTTGTTCTTTTTATGTTTGAAAGTATTCTTCTTCTACTTTGTCTTCTCCACTCTGCCTTTTATCTCTCACTGGAGCACAGGCTCTTCATAAACTTTTAGTCTTGTTCCAGAGCCTGAGTTTTGCATGCACACATGTTTTACAGATCTGGCTTATATGTATGCAGAATTCTAGTTCTTAAACTTTCAGACTTCAAAGAAAACATACCTAATTAATTTACTTTTATGACATGCTTGTTGGGGGCAGCAGGTCTATTCCAACGCCCCCCCCCCCCCCCATCACCACCACAAACAGGTCATGGAACCCATATGGGGATAATTTCTGCTAACTTCTGTGGTGCTGTAAAGAAGGTCTTTGATGTTTTCATTTGGTTATACTATACATCTTTCTTTGCAGGCCATATATGTATTAATTTTATCCGCTCTTTCACTTCTTTATAAACATCTCAGCATTTTTCATGGGCTCTGATTTTAGATATCTGGTTTTGCTATTGTTTAAACCTGTTATTTTGTTCTTCTGTTTCTTCTATTTCTGAAATGTTTTTTACTTCAACACGTGCACTGACTTTTTCAATTCATATAAAACTTGAACCCTTCACATGCCAATTCTGAAGAGCTTCATAGTAGAAGAAACTCTTTTCATTTGTTTGACGTATTTATTTTCTTCACTGACTTGTTCTTGGTTGAATTTTGCAACTAAAGTTTTGTATGTGATGTGTTAGCCTGTTGCATTCAACAACAACCCCCCCCCCCCAGTTACCGTTACTCACCATGTGCATGGCTCTTAATCTCCCTTAGTACTTGCTGCTTCTCATAATGGTTGTGATAAGTTGTTTTTAAACAAATTAATTATATGAATATTTAATCTTGTAGATGTGTTTTTTTTTAAAACAGTATTTTGCAGCCAGCTTTTCCACACAGGAATTGCAGAAACAATATAGTTTGTCAGGGGAACTATGACATTTAAAAAAAAAAAACAAAGACATGAAAACCACTATAATAAAATAACAAATAATATCCCTAATCTACTTTCATAAACTGCTATCAACTGTTAGTGATTGAAGTAGAAATGGGACACTTGAAGTAGTAGAAAAATAATTTTATAAGCAGTAAACTACTAGTGAATGAAGGAGAAACAAACTAGATGTATAGAACAATAAAGCTGACATTAAACACGTTTGCATGTTATCTCTATATCATCTTCTGTGATACATTTTAAACTGAAACAAGGTAACACAAACACATTTCAGACACCATCTTACCATCTGGTTGTTTGCTGAAACATCACATTCCATCAACATTGTGTTGTTGCTGAAAGTGAGATTACATATGGTAGTTTATAACAAACATACACTGGATCTATTAATGTTACTATGTTAAGTGTAGGAATAATTTTGGGCGAGTACAAATATTAAATAGGGTTTGTAGCCAAATTCACCTATCATTTTCAAAGCTTTTCAAGGGCCTTTTCAAGGTATTCTTATTTTCAAGATGTGTCAGGGTTTTTATAAAATAAATATATTACGCAATAAATCTCCGTCAGCTGGTGCTGGAAAAAGAATTCCTCTGTGGCAGCTATAGTAAATTTTAACGAATGGCTGTCAACTGCTGGCAGTTGGTAAATAAGGGCAATCAACTAAAGTTTCAAAGATGTGGTTTTACATACGAAAGCTGATAATTCCTTGCACATCAAAAACAAGATACATATAAAAGAATGAGGCAAGCGGATAAGATTTTGAGAAAAAAAAAAAAAAAACTGGAATATGTGACAACTGGAAATATTTTATTGAAAGCAGAGGACATCAAAAATAGAAGATTCATGAGTCTTTTGTCCTGGCCTGGAAGGGTGTTAGCAAGAACTGTTATATGCTGTTGGAGATTGTGAGGTATGGAAAAGCATGACTGCTAGCTCCAGTCTGGAATGATGATACTCAGAAATTAAAGTACAACAGAAATCATCAGCTTATGGCACTTTCTTACTTCAAGGAAGGTATTGCCACTGACAGCCTCATTCCCCCAGAACAGTTCACTACTGCACAAATGTAGGGTTGAAGTCAGATACATAAAAAAACACCCACTGTAACATGGACACATAATTAAATAATGCCTTAAGTATGAAGAACAGTGTCATAGCAGTTACTGTGCCTGTCTGCTAAGTGGTTCAAGTTCAATCTCAGCAAAGGCAATATTGTTTTTTTCCCCCCCTGATCAATACTGATTTGAGCCATTTAAAAATGAGTACCAGGAAATCTTCTAAGAAGGAAAAGCAACAAGGAAGGAAACTTTTTCCTCTTCTTGTGTGTTCACCTTTTAGAGTGTGGTTGGAATATCATTTACTTGCCATCTCAATCTTATGTCTTAAAATAGGTGACACTTGACACCTAAACAGAGTGACTGCTACAAGAGTGTACAGTTGCCTAGCTGTGAAGATGGACCACATGAGTGTAACATTTAACAATGTCAAACTCTAGCACATCTTACATGAGTTCAGGTCTGAATGAGTGAATAAGAGCACACAAGGCAAGACCACTGCGCCAGGAACTTGTGAAATCCACCACATGAACATCCCGGTACTTGCCGGTGTTGAGGACTCTCTGGCACCACCGCAAAAGGCTGTAGCTGTCTATGCTGCTCACATCTGCTGGTATCATAAAGGCGAAAAAACACAAAAACACATTACCTCTGTAGAAAAGGAAGTAAGTTACAAACAGACTACAGTGGTATAGAATGTTACTAAAAAAAAAACTAACTTACAGAAGGCACAGTATTTTGACAAGTCTATTGAAGCTGATCATAATAAAAGCAGTCAAGCTATATGTCACTGACAACTTTAATGTCTTTTTTTCTAAGTCCAAAATGACAGGATCAGCATCAATAAAAAGGATTAAGAAAACTGAGCTTTATAAATTCAACATTTAAAGGATCAGGGTGGGAGTAATAGATCCGTTAACTGCGTTTTAGATCCATTAGTTTTTAAAATCAGAATTAAAATATAAAAGATCAAAAAGATCTTCATAAATAAGTATACAAAGCATTCAGAATCAAGAAATCTTTAAATATAAACACAAAAAAGAATTGAAAATCAACATAAATTTATAAATAAGCACATAAAGGATTCAGGATAAAGCAAACTTAAATTTGAGGAAAAAAGGATTCAGATTCAATAGCATACCAAAACATTAATTCATCAGGCCAATCAGTCTGAAGTCTAGTGCTGAAATAATCTAATCAGATTCCTCCACAATTTGCTGTTCGCAGCAGCACTTAAGCTCATAATAAGCCTTAGCCTCGATGTCCTCACTTGTTTTTTGTCATGTAGCTATTCCTCGCCTGCTTCCACTCCATATTTATTGATGTTTGTTTCACCCAACAACTTTATTGCAGTTTCATATAGAGACATTTCTAAAATGATGTGGCTCAGATAAGAAAATGAGTACTTGTTCTATGGTCTTATTTACCATAAATAATTCATCTATATCAGAAACTTCAGCAAAATAAAAGTTTATACATTATGGAAGCAAACTAAACAACTAAACACAGAAAAATTAAAATGCAGTATCAAAAATAACAAAAATAATTACTATTTCGCATGACTAAAAATTCTTCCAACAAAACAAAAAACTATAATTTTTTAATAATCTACGATACAGGCCAAAGGTGCTAGAATGGATTCCATCCAGGATACCGAAAGGATTGCACAGGTAGAACAAAATGGAGGAACAGACATATAACTGCACAACAGGATAATGAGGAATACAAGTGAAGACTGCAAACTCACCAGTTCTTGGTCTCTTGGCTGGCACAGTGACAGCAAGATCCTCCTCCTCCAGCTCCTTGGTGTCAAAGACACCACCCTCATAGAGATGCCTCACTTGGCTTGGCTTGACCATCTTCTGATTCAAGTTTGGGTATCTGCAGGCCACATGGAAAAAGGAAGTTACATACAATATGTGACATCTGTCAACTCAGCAGACATGCATATAGGAACCAGACATCATCATATGAATAAGTGAACACACTTCATTTTCAAAGGGTCATACATTGAGAGGGCCAGTCTCAATTCAATGATCATCTTTCACACGGTAAGTGTATTTCATGTATTACACATTTTAGGTTTATATGGTTAAAAACAGAATACCAATACCAAGTGAATACACAGAAACACGGAATGATAAATACATGCATTCAAACATATGCACACATTCAAGGGCTCAGGGCAGGCAGTTGAACAGAGTAGATAGCAGTCAAAAGGCAGACTGTATGAGTGTATGGTGCAGATTTGGAGCAAAAAGTGGATAATCATTACAGGCAACCTTTAATGTGGAGACGACACTTGATAATGATATAAAATAGTCATGCCACTGGTAGATTGGTAAATGATTTCATGAATACGAGTTATCAGTAGGTCTCTCCGCGTATAGTTGACTGGTTGCTTTTACTCTCAAGGTTTCCATTTGAAATACTGACAGCCCTGTGATTACAACATCCCCTCTCACATGTAAATCCAAAAAAGAAAATCCCAGATACCTTGCTCGATCTCCTAGGAGATGGAAACCCAGGTGATGCGAAAAGTAAACTTGTAAAACCCTGTGCAGGTTAGGAATGAACTGACAGGCATAACATTATGTGATCATGTGATTTCCTTCTGCAACTGTATTCACGGTACTTTAAAGCAGATAACATGTTTTTTTTTTAAACATCTATTGCTGTGTGTATTTACTGCTGCAGCAGTGTAGGCTGGGAGGTCTTTGAGTCTGAGGATTTAAGGTAGCGTGGCTGGTGTTGTCGCCACAAACGGTGAGGTTATGATTTTATTTTTGCCCCTGACAGAAAAAAATCCCCTAGCCTTGCTAAGGATTTTAACCTGGGTCTCCCATAAAAGAGCCAGGTGTTCTTAACCATTCGGCCAGCTGTTCCTTACAGAGATAAATCATATATAAGTTGTGCCTAACAACTGTAGTAGGCACAAATCTCATAAGTACACACAACATAAAAGCTGACCATACAATTATTCTATAAAGCAACAACATACCTCGTGTTTGGGTCTAAGCTGAATAGATTATGGTTTTTATTGAGATAATTTGGTGTGGTCTGGGACAAGACTGTGTAGATGCTTTCCCTTTCAGCCAGCACCTGCAGTGGAGACTTTCCCATTGCCCAGTTACGGATCATCCAGGCAGCATCAAAGGCACTTAGGAAGCCACGTGCACAGCCAGACCCAGTGGGCCAAAATGGCTTTGGAGAAAAGTAAAAGATCCTCTAAATTGGATTTTGCATAAAGACTTCATTTATCTATAGAAATGTCAGAAAAATTCTATATATATATATATATATATATATATTAACCAAACAGGAATAAATGGATGTTGTGATAAATGTAACTTTCCTCTAAAGAATGTTGTAGCACCATTTTAATGAGGTTGGGACAACCACACCTGTGGTTGTCCTGATGCAGACAGGAAGCTAAGACCACCAGGTGAGTGAAGTAGCATGTTGTCATCTCACCAATACCAGGTTGTAGTCCAGTGTCTTTGTTTTCTGTATTTGTCTTGCACCTTATCTTTTTACAGATTTCAGCTACACCATTTATCAATCTCTTTCTTTCCTGGTTTTTCCCTCACAGCCCTCTAAAATGTTGTGCTGTAAAAAGTCTCACATGCCGTTTGGTCTGGGTGCATACTTACTAGATGACTAAACCATTTCATTCTGTGTCTGTCAGTATAATCCAGACATGGTCTTATTCCAACTTTCTCTCTAATGCTGGTATTTGTAACCTTGTCCCTTCTTGTGTGTGACAACAACAAAATAATACGCAACAAATATTGAATCATAGGACAGAGAGCCAGTGTATGTCTTTTATTGGAAGCAGCAAACTAATCCTAGCATTTGTTGGCCATCTGTGGTTTTACAGGCAGTTCTATGTTCAGTAGTTTGTTGCTGCTTTCTCAATGGTTCGATGTATATACTGCTGTTGGAAAAGCCTCTGCTAACAAATCATCTACGGCTAAGATTAGTTAAGAACTGACAAATGACATCATAACACTAGGATATTTCCCATAAGTGCTCCGGCTTTTATCTAGCCAGTGCCAGTGCAGAAAGAAACATGGTTCATAAGAATTATGAACCTCTTGAAACAAAAATAACAGGGGAAACACTGCAAAATAATAATAATAAAATTTAAGAGCAAGAAACCCCATATCTTTTTCATTAAAAAGCAATTAAATATCTGCTAAGCTTTATTTAGGAATACCTCTAACAAACTATCTCCGACAAGACCCATAAGAAGGTGATGACCATTCTTCAAGAGAAACCTGGAAGCATTTTCAGCTGCAAACATGGAGGTGAAATCAAACATGGCCACATCTGCTTGCCCATAATGGTTGACAGCATACTCCAGTGATGGAAGCTGATAATTGGTGGAGAAGTTAGCTGCCTCTCTGGCGAAGGCCATCAGTCTTTCCTGGTCCACATTGGCTCTGTCCAGCAGTGCTAATGTGTCTGAGTAATCCTGTCAACACAGTGAAGTAATGGGATAGAAAGCAATTAATTACATGTGACTGAAGTAACACCATGGGCATACACAAAATATCTGAGAGTGTGATAACACAGTCTTATGAAATTATGGAAACCGTATCCTACATATTTTTGCACCCAGGATTTCAATAATTTCATGTGTATATGAGTGCATGTGTATGTATGTGTGTGTGTGTGTGTGTGTGTGAGAGAGAGAGAGAGAGAGAGAGAGAGAGAGAGAGAGAGAGAGAGAAAAGAGAGAGAGAGAGAGAGAGAGAGAGAGAGAGAGAGAGAGAGAGAGAGAGAGAGAGAGAGAGAGAGAGAAGAGAGAGAGAGAGTGACAGACAGAAACAGGACAGGGTTTATATTTTTACCTTCATTTCTTTTCAAGGCGGTCATACCTAGTTATGCATGGAATTACACAAGGTTTACTTTCTAAAGAAAGTCTTTCTGTCTAAAGTGATTGAATCTATCTGTAGAAGCTTTTCTTTAATGCTTGCCGGACAGCAGCATTACATCCTACTCTACAAATGCCAACAGATAAGTGGAGCACAACATCATTAACAATTATAAGCCCTAAAATTTGATTTGAACCCAGTAACTTAAATCCTGGAGGCAAACACCATTACTCCCTACTATACCTTCTCTATCTGGCCACATATCAACATATTTGTATCTGTAAAATGAATATGTGCTTATAAAGCCTGTAGAGTCTATGCTTGTATACACATTATGCCTACAATATGCTTAAATAGTATGTGCTTGAATAGCCTATGATTGTATACTTGGTGTGTGTACCCACTGTCTATGTTTGTAGACTTAGCGTATGTATTTAGTCTGTGTTTGTATATTAAGTGAATGCATGTAAAGCTATGTACAATAAGTTGTGTACGGACAGATGTATAGTCTGTGCCTGTACATTAAATGTACACCTGTACAGTTATTTGTATATCGTATGTGCTTACAAACTAAGTGTACACCAGTAGAGTTATTTGTATATATTATGTGCTTACACACTAAGTGTACACCTGTATAGTTATTTGTATATATTATGTGCTTACACACTAAGTGTACACCTGTAGAGTTATTTGTATATATTATGTGCTTACACACTAAGTGTACACCTGTAGAGTTATTTGTATATCGTATGTGCTTACACACTAAGTGTACACCAGTAGAGTTATTTGTATATATTATGTGCTTACACACTAAGTGTACACCTGTAGAGTTATTTGTATATATTATGTGCTTACACACTAAGTGTACACCAGTAGAGTTATTTGTATATATTATGTGCTTACACACTAAGTGTACACCAGTAGAGTTATTTGTATATATTATGTGCTTACACACTAAGTGTACACCAGTAGAGTTATTTGTATATATTATGTGCTTACACACTAAGTGTACACCAGTAGAGTTATTTGTATATATTATGTGCTTACACACTAAGTGTACACCAGTAGAGTTATTTGTATATATTATGTGCTTACACACTAAGTGTACACCAGTAGAGTTATTTGTATATATTATGTGCTTACACACTAAGTGTACACCAGTAGAGTTATTTGTATATATTATGTGCTTACACACTAAGTGTACACCAGTAGAGTTATTTGTATATATTATGTGCTTACAAACTAAGTGTACACCTGTAGAGTTATTTGTATATATTATGTGCTTACACACTAAGTGTACACCTGTAGAGTTATTTGTATATATTATGTGCTTACACACTAAGTGTACACCTGTAGAGTTATTTGTATATATTATGTGCTTACACACTAAGTGTACACCTGTAGAGTTATTTGTATATATTATGTGCTTACACACTAAGTGTACACCAGTAGAGTTATTTGTATATATTATGTGCTTACAAACTAAGTGTACACCAGTAGAGTTATTTGTATATATTATGTGCTTACACACTAAGTGTACACCTGTAGAGTTATTTGTATATATTATGTGCTTACACACTAAGTGTACACCTGTACAGTTATCTGTATATAATCTGTACCTGTACACTAAGTGTACTGTAATTTGTAAAAACTCTGTTCATGTACAGTATGCCAGGCCCTGACCTCTTTCAAGACTCCTTTCTCCAGCAAACTGGCTTTCTTGGCAGTCATGACAAAGTAGTGGGTGTCATCCTTGTAGTATACAATGTTCTCTAGATCAATCCTGGTGCTTTCCTTCAGGTCCATGAAAAACTTCTGATTGAAAATGAAAGCCACCCCACTGATCTCCTGCACTCGTGCTTCAGCCTGACTGTTTCGGTTGATGAAATTTGCTGTGACTGCAATGGCCAGTTTTCCTCGAAATTCCTTGCGCCTGAAACCTAAAGAAAGAGCAATTAGAACATGGCATTACAAATCTCACATATGAAAAATGTGATTCTATCATACACATTCACCCTATAGTCAAAGCAAGAGTCCAAAGATATCCTTCGCTGATATTGTATTACCCTTTGATCCAAAGTGTTAGTCATACAACTTCGAAAAGATACATGGCCTCAAGAGCAAAGTGTGCAGAGCAAGCTATGAGGAACAATGAAGGACCTGCTACTGACATGCCAGTTCATAGAGGCAACCCACCTGTTGGTCTAATCTTAATCCGAACGCAAAGAAGAAGAAGATAATCTAAGGCTTCCAGTTTTTAAAAGGTGTGGGGGGTGGGGTGGGCACTGTGCTTGTATACTCTTGTAAGAAGAAGATACTCTAAGGTGATTTTATCTAAACAAATAACCGCAATTATCATTATTATTTTTGTATTTTTTCTTTTTTATAAGGAACTCTCTCAGTTCATGGAACAATAGTTGAATTATCAATTATTATTATTCTACAAAATAATGTTCATTCATACTTTAACACCTGGCTCATTCAAAGAAATTATATTTAAAAAAGCTAAACTTCAGATAACTGGAGAATGCTGCAATATTTCACACACACACACACATTAAAGTCAAATATTCCTAGCTTGGTACTGAGTTTATTTTCTTCTGTTGACTTCCAAAGATTTCCCATCCTGGTGCTATAAGCTTCTCCTCTTCATATTCCTATAGATATTTCTAGACCCCACCTGTGTGTCACTGCTGTTTAAATAAGAACATGGTTCTAAATCTTTTCATGTTCTCAGCTTCTTTGTCTATTCCCTGGAAATTAAAAAAATCTTGTAAACATCCATGTGTGTGTTTAATTTATGTTGCCACAACCAATAACAAACCCTGAAAGCCTGCAGTAAACATTAGCTTCCCTTAAACACTAACAAACCAACTCTACATAAACACCCCCCACCAACCAACATGTCAAAATGGAAGAGCAAAATAGCACAGGTGGGACTAGGTCACAATTAGAATGGCTTACACATTGTATTCAGAGATGCTTCAAAGTTTGCTAATGTTAACATTGTTAACACAACATATTCCACTAACAAAACAAAAAGGGACAAGGTTACGGGTACCAGAATTAGAGAGAAAGTTGGAATAAGACTGTGTCTGAATTACACAGACAGACAAAGAATGAAATGGACGACCATCTAGTGAGAATAAAGTCAGACCACACTGCATAAGAAATTTTTTACAGCAGAACGTCTGGCAGAAAGGCAAGAGGAAGACCAAGAATAATGAATAAATGTTGTAGCTGAAATCTGCCCGCATACAAGAAAAAAAGACAAAAATCCATCACCTAAGCTAACGGAGAAGTGCAATACACGAAATAAAGAAAACCACTACATTGGGCTACAGCCTAGTAACTGTGGGATGACAAAAGAAGATAAAGACATCATGAAGTGGGGTTATTAGTTCTCTTCTTCAGTACCATTAACTCTTTGTGTACCAGAAGGTTTTACTGGAAATGCCCATATGTATAAATAACCAAAGGGAAAAACTATGAGTGTTTTTCTTTGAAAAAACGCTAAATACAGAAGAAGCCAAACTTCTTGGCAACCCCCAGGGATCTCTGTAAAAACGGTACTCGTAAACTGAACGTCATCGCTGTGAATGAACCCATGACCTTCAGAACGCATGGCAAATGGCTTGACCACTTCGCCACAGAGACGGGGGAGGGGGGGCTAATTTGTGAAAAGAATAAACAATTCAAGGACAGTTCTTGTGCTACTGGTGCATTAGACATCTTGTGTTTTATTGTCCAATCAGCATTTGATGGATTATGAGGTCAAAATTCTGCCTGCCACTTTTAGCTAGCTGATATTTCCTGATACCGATTTAGACTGAGCTGATATGGCAGCCCAGAAGATTCAGGTTTAAAATCTGTCCTGATTTAGATTTAAACCAAAGACCTTTGGTTCAGCAGCTAAGTGTTCTGCCAATGTGCTACTATGGCTCCCAGCCTACACTTTAGTTTTGAAAACTACAACCTCTTTCTGCTGGGGACTGTATCTGAATAACTGCCCTTGGTACGCAAAAGCGTCTGTGCAGCTACTTCTTTCTCTCCCTCTAGGTCACCTAAACATTGTCTTATCCGCCTTTATTAGCCTCCAAACTTCTGTACTTCTACCTGCATATTTCTGTTATCCTTCACATCTGCCTTTTTTTTTTTAACCCCTTTTTTCAAAATTATTTTTAAACAGACATTATCTATACTTGATATTTTTGTATCCTTTACTCCCAATAATCTGTGCATCTGTTCTAATTCCTTTAACCTGTGGTCAGCAGTCTCACATACTCATTACATCAACTAACTATTGCAGGAGCAGGTACTTATTAGAGACAGTGACTATAAATTGTTATTTACTTTCTTTATCCTACATAATACTACTTTCTATGTTTATAATATGCAATCTCCTGAATTTAACATTTTACCGATCAGCTGACAGTGACCTGAATCTTCATAAGCATCTTCATTAAATGCACAGTTAAAACAGATATGATCAGCTGGATTTTCTGTCTGCCTGCTGAAGTTCCAACCTCACTGCAAAAGGATCATCACATAATAGCCCCGCTACTGTGCCAACAAAAACTACACAGAATGTTTATCACTGTCCCTTTGTGAAAAAATTGATAAAGACTGCAGTCTCGGCAAATCCAATAGCAAACACATGCATTAAATAGCTGACAGAAATACCAATACAAACAGAGACACTAGAAATGCACTTCATCATCGTGGAAGCAGCAGTTACAACAAATCATTTGCTGCACATGCAATTAATCACATAAGGAGCCATCGATTCTCTGGCAATAAATAGGCCACTTGCCATTTTTTCACAAAAAGCATTTAAAATTAAATCCACAACCCACAGTGCCGCATCATGCACTCAACTCAGTAGCTGGGCGATGGAACTAAATCTTTTCAGTCTACATATGGAGGAAAATGCAATGGCTAACTATCATTAGAAGCAAAAACTTGCCAGGACCAAAAACAGGAAACCTACCCATCCACCACAGTGACCGGAAGTCAATATACAAAAATATGCACCAACAAGTAGTAGTGAACAACAAATATACAGATTTTATTATGAAAACCAACATGGCAATCTCTCCAACAAAATCCCTAAAAGTCAAAACATTACTTTAAAAAGCTGACACCAGTGTAGGACAGAAGTAGGTTTGTTTCAGAGGTAAGAAATGAAAAAGGAGAAAGGCTGACAGAACAGATAAAAAAAATAAAAGGTAACCGAAAATGCCTAGTTTATACAGTGAACACTAACTTACCAGGAAGTGTGTTTCTTTTGCCATCAGCCCCGATCAAAACATCAAACTCATATTCAGAGAGTGCATGGTTGTCTGGGGTGACTTTGCACTTCCATCCAACACCTGAAATTTATGAAGATGAAGTTAAAATCAAAAGACATACTGAGCCAACATCTACTGTATCAAGTCTATATTCTGACTCATGTTCAATATGTTATGAGTATAAAAGAAGAGAATCTGCGAGAGAAAAATCTATCAACAGACTGGAATACGACAACAGTGGAAAAAGTATTGATTCCCTACAAGGCTCAGACTTTTGTGTTATGTCTGACCACCGTGGTTTTAATATCATAGTCACTTATAGTACAGAGATTTGTGTGTGTCTAGGTTTGTCTGTTATACATTTACAAAAACATGAGGAAGGGTACTGGTCACCTATCTCAATAACCTTTTCACATTATTTTTTTTAATCCTGTGGAAACCAAAGCCTTGAGCATGGGAATCCCCCCCCCCCCCCCCCCCCCACCACCACTAAAAAAATGTTTTTCACCCTAACCTCACCCCTCCTCCATAAATGCAATTTTTTTTTAGTAAATATAAAAATATCCCAGCCTCACAAACATTGTGCAGGTGCAAAAGGTAACATCACTAGCCAGGTTTCTTCTAAAAGAGCCAATGCAAGAATGCTGGTTATGATTATTAATGGATGGAAAGGTAACATCACTAGCCAGGTTTCTCCTAAACGAGCCAATGCAGGAATGCTGATTATGATTATTAATGGATGGAAATGCAGGGTTTACAGTGCCTCAGGGTTAAGCCAGTAATAATGCTTACTAAGACAAATGGTATAGTTTAAACATCAGCAGTAGCAGGATTATCTTCCATGACTAGTACTACTCCAGGATCTGTCCAATCTCATACAAAGGGAGCTGACAGGCTTGCAGATAATGGCTAATATAGAAAGCCTGACTGTTCTAATAATGTACAACTGATGATGTACATGACAGACTCCACTGAAGCTTGTGCTGCTGCTAGAGATCTTGAAGACTTATACAACAAGGTACCATGTGACTTCTTGATTGATCTGCTGCCTGAGCTCAGTTTCAGTCCAATCCTCCTCAACTGGATCTAGCCGGCTTTCTTTAGAGTGGAAGGTGGTGTTTAAATGTGGTAGAGTTAACCTCCTGGGCTACTAAATCCTGTTTGCTGAATTTAAGACATTAAGGAAGCTGTGTAGATTCATCTTCACTGGTGAAGAGGACCCTGAGACATCACCAGATCAAGAAAAGATAAGTGACCATGTGTAGTCCAAAGTCACAGCCATCTAAGACATTGTCCCAGAGGCTCTCGCCCTCTTATCTTATCCCCAGGGTGTGATGGTGACTTAGATGGTGTTTTTCTTTACAATGGATTATCTTTCTTTCAGAGATGTTGTTAAGTCTCTGTGTGTGTCCTCACTTTTATCAGCCACTAGAGCTCTAAATGTCTGTGTTATTGTGATGATACAATGATTCGTTTTATTAACATGAAGAAATTCTGAACTGTCTTTTCCTTTTGAGGTTTCTTTCAGTTTGATTTCGATCCTTAGTTAATTATTCAATCAGGACTCTTACATTATGTCTGACACGGAGCATCTTTCTATCCAGTCTGAGGAACTTCTACTAAAGTGGTGAGGTTGTCTGGCTAAGCTGTGCAACAGAGGATTTCTTGGAGTTAATCAGTGGTGCCAAATGCTTAGGTTAGCTCATCCCTGGAGTGGCATCAAATGGTTGTAGGAATCGTGAGATAACTGCATATACCAATACGAGCTATCTTCACCACAAAAGTGCAACTCCAGAGTATCTTTGTTCTGTTTTTTGGAAAGGAAGATTTACTCTGACACATAATGCTGCCCACTCAGGCTTCATATCAACCAGCACTTACATGCTGTGCACAATCAGGTGGCCCTAACTTCTACAGGAAAAAAAAGCAGACCCCCCCCCCCCCCTTTCCCGCTGTAAATAAGCAGCTAATTAGGGGTTTGTTGAAACTGGTTGTGGTTGGTGAAATGTACAGATATTGCAGCCTTGCTGTAAACCACAACACAACATGCCAACAACCCTTTCAAAGGCAAACACTGAAGACGAAGAATCACAATCTGGTTTTATTGCAACATGTGTCTCCACAGATGTAAAACTCCACTACCAGTCTTTCCACTCCTCTAATTTCCTGGCTTTTAGATGTTACTTTGGGGACGTACACAGAAAGATGTCACCCACTGCAATTATTGGTTAATTCCCCCCCCCCCCCCCCCCCCCCGATAAGCCACTTTAAAATGTCCACTTATTTCCTGATGTATTTTAGTTTCTCAACAACAACAAATGCTCAAGAGTAAATGTTCTCAAAGTTGACTAACCTGAACTTTGATCTTCTGGGGGTTCAATGAGTCCCTCAAATGTCACGTTTACATGAACCTCCACACCCAGGAGCAGGGCAACCTTTAACAAGATGCACTGTAACTGCCGAATACCTGCAGGAAGCAAACAAGTCAGTCATCGAGCAGAAATCTTGGCTAGATTACTGTAATTGAAGGGTCAGCTAATGTAAGGAAACGGGGAAAAGAAAATCTAGGAAGTTTCCCAGTGTGAATTATGAGGCTCTATTTTGGCGGTAAAAAAATAAACCCACTTTCTCCCTAACAAATGTCATTATTGGCGACTAATTAGGAGTGTTTTCTATGAAGTTAGAGTGCATCTGCCTGAGAGGCGAGGGAAGAACAGTCTGCATACAAATAAGTCAGATCTGTAAAACGGATGCGGGATGTGCATGCAAAACTCAAGTTGTGGAACAAGAGCAAAGACCAGCAGTGGATGAACAATCAGGACATTCCACAAGAGTTTACAGTGAAGAACAAAAAGACAATCTAGGAATGAAGAAGAGGGTCGAAATCTAAACTACACTAAGCAATTATGTATATATCCCAGGGCTCCTCACAGTATGAGTCATATACAAATAATGTATGTGTCTGAGTGCATTCATGTGTGTTGTATAACTCTCTCTCTCTCACACACACACTCTTTGGGAATCATTTTTTTTTTTATGTAATAAAAATAGTATTTGAGCCTATAAATTTTATAGCAAAGTGAGGGTTGTCATAAGAACATGTGAAACAAGTTGCGCTACATTTGAGAAGTCCAGCACTGGTCCATTATTCAAACTATGCTATTGGGTTCTTGTTTATCTGTACAGTATTTTTTAGTTATCTGCATGAAACAGCAGTAGTTTTCTCTTCTTTAAGTTTCAGACCTATACAACCCATGAATATCAGATTATAATTTTTACTTCTGTGTCTTCAACCCAAAACTATAAGTATAATGTTTTTAGTTTCATTATATCTAATTCATATTATTTGTATTTTATTTTTTATGGATTGAATTTTGTCATGACTTATTCTTTTGAAAAAGATTTTTCGGTTACACCCAATCTTAAGGTGTCATGCTATCAATATCATATTTGGAAAAATACATATTATTCATTTGTTGAATTAAGTTGAGTCAAGAATTGACATCACCAGCACTCAGGGCATTACCATGTGTGCTCAGTCCTCATCTTCAGCAGCCAGCGCAGAGTTCCAATACTGATGGCACCAGTCACAATCTGGTTACATGTCCGTTTTGCCTTTCCTCTGAGTGTAGTGAGCCGGCCAGACCCTCTGGTTACGCCCAGGTGCCTCATTCTCTCTAGGCCATAATAATATATATTATTCACTGAGTATACACTAATTCAGTCTAATTTATTATCTTGCTTCTCCCGGTTTTTTTTCTCCAACATAGCAAGATCCTCAACAAACTCACTGCAAACACTCCTTTGGTTTTACTATCTTGCAGTTCTTCCCATGTTATTTATCCATCTCTAATTCTCGTCTTCTCATGCTATTATGTCTCCCGTTCTTTCTTTAGCACTATGGATTCCAGAGAAAGGACTTTCTGTTATACTATTAACATATTTTATTGTTACGTATTCTATTCAGTGCCAGCATTTTAACTTCTCCTGGTGGGGAGCAGTTCTTGATTCACTAATTACTTACCTACTCAAAAAAAAAAAAAAATCATTTTTTTCACTGCCTTGATAAATGCCTTATTGGTGGTGGTTACTATCAGAATTTAATGACAGTTATTAAAAATAGCACACACACACACACAAACTATGAAGTGCAATGTTTGTCGCTCTCATTAGCTACATCTAAATTCTGTAGGCAGCTCATCTTCTTCTTCTGAGTGTTCATCAGCTGTAAACTGGCAGAAAGTTTTGACTGTTCCTTTACTCTACTTCAGGACTTTGGTTTTGTTCCAGAACTTAAGTTTTGTGTACATATCTATTTCACAGATTTGTATGCAGATTTTGGGTCCTCGCCTCCCAGGCAGATGCCCTACGACTATGAAGGAAACCATGACTACAAAGGAAACACATGACTACAAAGGAAACACATGACCACGAAGGAAACACATGACTACAAAGGAATCACATGACTACAAAGGAAACACATGACTACAAAGGAAACACATGACTACGAAGGAAACACATGACTACGAAGGAAACACATGACCACAAAGGAAACACATGACTACAAAGGAAACACATAACTACGAAGGAAACACATGACTACAAAGGAAACACATGACTACAAAGGAAACACACCTAATTAGTCATCTTTTACAACATGCCTGTTAGGGGGTCGTGGGTCCCACCCCCACCCCCCACCCCCAATATAATGGGGTCCTGGAATCCACAATGGTAGCTAGCTCTCTCACCTTCTGATTTTATTCTAAGTTACACTGTATTTTTCAGTCAAAAGAATGGGGTCACAATCAAGGTTAACCTGTTACAATCAACTTACTTATATGATCTATAGCACCAGCACAGAACTTTCCAAAGAATTTTTTTGCACCAAGATTTCTGAGGTCAGTGATAAGGTAGGGCCAGAGGTGCAGGACGTTGTTACGAGAAAACCTATCTCTTTTCTCAACAATTACAGTCTTGGCTCCTAGAAGAGCACACTCAATAGCTGTTCGCAGACCACAAGGACCAGATCCTATAATAAGAACCTGTGGGAAGGAAAACAACAGTAACATTTCAGGATACCACAATCTACACGTGAAATAAATTTAAGTGATTAGAAATTCTTCCTTTTCTTTACGTTCACTGGCTGCAAACTCCGGTGGAAAGTTCTGGTTGTTCGTCCACTTCTGGACTTAAGTCTTGTTCCAGAACTTAGGTTTTGCATGCATATCCATTTTACAGATTTGATTTATTTGCAGACTGTTGGTTCCATGCCTCTCAGGCAGATGCACTTCGACTTAAAAGAAACCTTAATTAATCTACTCTTGTGACATACCTGTCAGGGAGGCAGCAGGTCTATTTTTTGTCCCCTAACAATGAGACACCAGAACCCAGATAGGGATGATTATAAATTAATTGCAGATGTTTACTTCAACATTTTTGCTCTCTCAGAACTAGAGGTCGACCCCAGAACTTATATAGGGTCAATTATTAATTAACTGTAGACGTGTAATGAAACATTTTTACTTTCATAGCCCTGCAGGCCGCACCCTGCTGGTGTACCCGTTTTGGACGCCCCAATTATAACTCCTTTGGAGGTTAACAGGGTATCTGGGATTTGTCCTGATGGCTTGCCATCAGAAACAATGTTTGTGATATCTCAGGGTGGTCAAATGTCAGGTGGCAGCCCAGAGTTAAGATAATGGAAGGAAGGAATGTAGATGGTGTAATCTACAATCACTTCATCCTTATCATCAAGTGTCTTACCTACAGGTATGGGTAATCATGCTTCTCCTCCTCCTCCTGCCAGTTCCAGCTGTATGTGTTGACTGTTAAAGCTTATACTTTTCACAGCATTTACACACACAAAATTCCAGAATCTTCTCACATCATCTTCCTTATTTTTCTTTCCATAAATCTTCCGTGTTGTTACATCATTTCCAGTTTTTTTCTTCTGCTCAGTTTTTTTTTTTAAACTGTCTGCATTTACTTTCACTGACAGTTTTACACAACATGCAGGGCTAGATCTTTCTTTAAATGTCTGAATGCCAAGTTGAGCTGAGTCAAGAATAAACACAGCATTTGGGGTATTCCCATATGCACTGTGTCCCCCATCTTCAGCAGCCAGCACAGATTTCCAATACTAATTGTACTGGTCACAGTCTGGTTATATGTTCGTCTTGCCTTTCTTCTGAGTGTAGTGTGCCAGCCAGACCCTGTGGTCACATCCAGGTACATCATTCTCTCCAGGCCATAATAATCCAGTTTCTCTTCTGACTGGTACTTGTTACCAAAAGGTCTTGACCACATCTGCCTTGTCATACATCAATTCACAATCCAGTGGTGCAGATCTGGCCAATCTGCCTGTTCATTCTCCACCACGCCGGCATGGCCTGGAGAAAAGATCCAAAGTATGCTTACTACCCGTGACCTTCCAAGTCAAGCTTGCCATTCTGCTTGAAGCATCCCTGTCTTCACCTTTCTCCGCATGCTTTCAGAGTCTGTTACAATTACAACATGTGTGTTCATCTTCTTTTCTAGCCACCAGAACGCTGCAGTAACCACCTCCCCCTACATTCTCATGCTAGATTTAGCGGTATCATATGCTAGGCAGTCCTGCACTAAAGTTTTTCGATTGGCTGTCGCTACAAATCACCAGGCACTTCTCTTCCCTCTCAACACAGAACCATCTGTATAGACAATCAGATCATCTGAACGAGAACTGTCATTAGTCAACTGTTCTTCAAACGCCGTACCCTCCACTGGCCACTTTTTGCACTCCCAGCCTAATGTGATCATGACCCCACATTGGTAAGACTGTTCCTCTGGTACTCTAACCCACTCTCCTCGTCCAATGTTCTCCAGCAAGCATACTTGTCTTATTGTGTCTTCTGTTTGAGTCATCCATGATTTTCAACTTTACAGCCTCTTTCTCTTAACTGCATCCAAAGCTTCATACATAGCTCTTTGTCTGCAGCTACTCTGAGGTATGATTTAGCCTGCAGCATTTTCAGCCTATCTGCAATAGTCGGTAATACAAGGATAAATCGCATGCACATAACCCGGGTGTCTCTTGTACAGTTCAGGATCACCCACATAGCTTTATTCTGTATGCGCTCCAGTTTCACTAGCTGACTCTTTGAGACAGTGAGCAACCCCAGTCAACAAACAATCACTGAGATGATTAGGTGCTGGCATAGGGTGAACAGCATTCTCTGCTCTATGTCCTCTACTGTCATAATCTTTAGTGTATTAAGACCTTTTTGGACCCTTGTCATAACCTCTTTTACTGAAATTTATTTTGAGGCTTGGAACATCAGGTCTAACAATTCCGTTGTCCAAAAAACACCACAGGATGGTTGTTTTTTCTGGGTTGATTACAACACTCATCTCTGTACACCAGTAGATCACCTTTACTATGGTCACCTGGAACAGTTGCACTATTTTATTCCGATCTATCCCCTGCCTATATGCGAGAACATCATCTGCAAACGTCAATATTCTGCCAACTCCAGGTGTTTTCCAGGTCCACAATCTTGCTCGTAAAAAACTAGTGAAATTGCAGATCCCTGTGGTAATCCCATGCGGAGAGCTACCCGACAAGAATTCTAATTTTCATCTTACCATTTAGGTTAGTTGTTATGCTCTACCTGCAATCCTGTCAGAATGAAGTTGATCACCTATTCTAGGTCAACGCAGAAGCCCCATAAATCAGTATAAATCTATCAGGTCGGCAGTCCTAAAGGTATGATTACATTAGCAATCATGGTGCAACAGCCACTGAAGGTGTTTAAAGCTAAAACAACCAACCCTGATGTAAGGAAAATAAACAGTCAGCAGATTACTGAGAAATTATGTAGAAGCTACAGAGATGTGGTTTTATAGAGGAATGATGAGAAGACCATGGATAGATCAGTTTAATGAAGATGTCATGAAAGAAATTAACTCGCACAGGGAATTATATGAATAAGAAGAAGTTTTCTGACACAAAGTGCACAAACACATAGTCACCAATAATTTATACCTTATCTTAACATCACAAGATTGAAGGAACAAGATGAGAAGAGGATACTTTACATTTTCTGGGGACATGAAAATACACTTGATGCAAGATCACAACAGCTAGGTCGGAAAATCAATAAAGGATTGACAGGGATAATGAGAATGTGGTTTATCTTAGTCGTATCCCACTCCAAGATGTGGAGTCTTATACCTATTTGGGCATTAAAACTAATACTAAATTTAGGGTTTTTAATTCTGATGTCACATCAATTCTTTTGTATGGAGCGCAAACATGGAGAACTAGGGAATTTACTTTTAAAAAAAACTACAAACATTCACTAAGTGGTGCCTGCATAGAATAGAGGGAATTAAATGGTCTGACAGAATAACTAATGTAGAGCTTTGTAAGAGAATTAAACAAGTTCCAGTGGACCAAGCGGCAAAGAAAGGAAGCTTGCGTTGGATAGGACACAAGCTGAGAAAACCTGAGAACAATTCAACTAAAATGTCTTTGCACTGGACCCCACAGGGACATAGAAATAAAAGACCAAAAAACACATGAAGAAGGGAGCTAGAGAGTTAAGTTAAAAAAGATGGGGAGGACACAGGAAGAGCTGCATGCGAAAGCCAAGTATAGAACAACTTGGCGTGAGTTGGTTAAGGGCCTGTGCTCTATTGGGGGCTGGAAGGCAGAAAAAAAAGTTTCCTACATAAAGTTCACAAACATATACTCTCCAATAGTTTATACTTCACCTTATCATCACAGGATAAGAAAAGGAAACTTTACATTCTCTGGGGACAAAACTGGAATATGTCAATACAACGGGAATGTTTGAGGGCAAACCAAGAGAGAGGATACTGGATAGTCTGGCAGGTCAAAAACTGACAGCACATGAAACAGAAGACATAATGACCAAAATCACACAAAATAGACTAAAATGAATTCACATTTAAAAAAAAAGATCTCAGAATTTAAATAAAAAGCCTTTAACCAGTGTGCCTTTTCTCTCATCTCCCAAATGAAAAATGTAAGTGAAACTCAAAACATGAAACATAATTCTATTAATAGCCCCTGTCTGTATACTGTAAAAAAATGCATACTCACTCTTATATTTGAACATGCTTGTCCCTGCTTGTAGTCTCTGTGTGATGCTCTTTTATCCAACTTTGCCCATAAGTTTTGAGCCTTCCATGATCCTTTCAACTTGGACTTGAGCTGCTCATAGAACTGAGTGTGGCTTGCGTGCCGCAGCCCCGTCAAGTCCAACAGCTGGTTAAAGCTGGTCAGAATGGCCTTGCAAGTGACTGCAGTGACAAACTGATCGAATACATGCTCACAGGAGGCGCTCAGGTCTGCTTCTGCATGCCCATTCATGTCTCACGGGGGCACACTCACCTGCCAAATTACAAATTCAATGACTGTTTACAATATGACTGGATTTTTAAAAAAACAATGATTGGAAAGGAAAAAATATGAATGGACAATAGACAATATGACTTGAACAATATGACCAGACAGAAAAGGAAACATGCCAGATATGAAATACTTCATGCATTTTGTATTTGGTGAGTTATTTTTTCCATGCGAAACATACAAGAAATACTTCATGCATCCTGTATTTGGTGAGTAATCTTTTCCATAACAAAACATACCTTTATCAACAATAATACTGAACAGCGGGTGGTCCAGACTGAAACCTACATAAGCAGCAGGATTTTTCCTACCAGCAGTCGGCATCTGCGGCTTAGAGGTTACAAACATGGTCTGTAATTCTACAATGCATTCTTATTCAATATCAGACTGCTTTATGCAGATTTTAACCAATGGTATGCAGAGCCAACCATTTAGCAAGTAATGGCAAACTAGTGAACATAAAACTGCCTAGTAAAACAATAAATGTTGGGGTCGGCTTGCAGCATCTTGTGAAGGATACACAACTAACTTTAACAGCTCTGGCATCAACCAAGCCTCAAGAAAATGTTTTCTTGATAGTTTCCATAATTTTCTGGAAACTGTCTGAGAAAGAGTGGTGATGAGAAAGGGAACTTGCCACCTTAAATCATATATTGTGGTCTAGAGTGTGTGAAGGCCTACACTTCACAGAACAAATGTACAATCTGCTATTGAGCTTCTTCTTCAGCATTCCGAGCCCTTGAGGTTCATTGCTGCAGATATCACCCACCTCCATTCTTCTCTCTTTTCAGTTGGTGACACCAAGTGTTTGCATGTCTGTTTGGACATTATCTCTCCATCGCCTTCTTGGTCTGCCTTGTGTATACATATTTTTTACTTCTCAGTCATCTGACATTCTTTCAATATGCCCCAGATTATGAATTTCATTGTTGCTTCTCACTTTTAATTCCCCACTTTGATGGGTCCAAAGATTCATCGTAAGACGCTGTTTCAGAAAATCTATAATAAGACTTCATCTCTTTTAGGTGTGCTCCAAGTTTCTTAGCCATATAAAATTACTCGTATTATGATCGTTTTATTTATTTTGATCATGGTGTTGCGAGACAGACACTTTGAACTTAGCAGATGTTGAAGGGCATAGTTTACTTTATTTCCAGATTGAATTCTACATTGTATTTCTTACAGACACTTTGACTTTAGCAGATGCTGAAGGGCATAGTATACTTTATTTCCAGATTGTATTCTACATTATATTTCTTCTCTCAGTATGTTGGAGCAGTTGAAGTTTGCACCCAAGTAGACTGCATAATTTACATCAACATATAAAGAAGCAAAGAATGAATCCCTTATGTGTCATCCACATGAATTTGTCTTTGCCCTGGTATATAGGAGGACCTGCAGTATGTGATCAGCTGTTTTGTTGTGACATATGCACATTCACATGTAGCACTAATCAATTAATACCTCACTGTGAAGATAAAACCAGAGCCTACTGAAGACTGTGCAGAGTGACAATTATTACCTGTTCTCTCTAAATCCCCTGTGAAGGTAAGTAATGATACAGATCTTCAGCTCACAGAGAAAAAAATCAGCAATGACATAAAAACAGGAAAACTAATGTTTAGCCTTTGGCAAAATAATATTTCCCTCATGCCTGACTCATCTGTAATCTCCCAGGTAAAATGAATTATTACATAGTGTATGTAAAAGACAGAAATACCAATATACATCAAGGCAAAGAGAAATGTCTTCAATATACAAAACTGCCATTACATATAAAGGTAAAGGTAATCACAAGGCAGACAGGGATGAGGTGGGGTTTTAGCTTCATTACACATCATAGCTCCCCTTTCAATCAAAAGCAAAATTAAAATACATAACTCTGAATTAATGTTAGAGAAATTCCACAACCTGGCATCAAATGAGCCCTAATTTCAACAAAATTAAACTCCTTAGCAGAACAGATGCTGCAGACAAAATATGAGTGTATACAAGATAAAGTGAAGCAACACATTTACAGTATCAAAGATTTGTGGAACAGGTGATTGCAGTTAGCACTGAAAAGAGGCTTCATCTTGAAGTCTCACTGACTGAGAGGGTTGAGGGTTTGGAATAATTACATAATAATACAAAAAACATGACATGAATGAACTGACAGTCACAATGATAACAATGATAAATTATTTAAGAAACACTCATAAAAAATTATTTCTTTTTCTTCTGCGTTCACTGAGAATGTAACTGTTTTGTGCCCACAAGGCTGCAATACTTTTGACAGGTACATTTGACTTCTGCTCCCATAAATACAGCGCTGGAACATGCTGCTCTGGTACTGGGCTCACAAAGGAATCGTCATGTCCTGCTCATGACTGCTTGACCTCACTTGCATTCACTGAGTCTCCCACTCATCAGGAGGTGCTCTTTTAGAAGCCAGTTAAAAGCAGACTTGGGACTTCAATGACTTACTCTGAATGAGTGCTTCCCTTCCTCTGCATATTCTTCCTCTGCAGACTATTCCCACTGTGGACATCCGTGACCACCATAACTTTATACTGTGACCACATTTTTCATGTACATGTCTTTGGATAAGAAGAAGAAGAAGAAGAAGGATATTCAATGTGGCAGTATACAGAGACAGATCGGTCTGATTACTGTATTTTAGCATACTTGTGGCAAGGCAGGCTCTCTCTCTCTGATCCAGACACTTTGATTAGCATGGTCTCTGACAGCAAAGATGCGAACCCTTTTTGTTTTTACTCAGCAGGAGTTTTGCTTGATAGACGCTTGAACTGAATTGGCAAATGTATTAGGGTTCTCTGAGAAGATATCTGAATCAATGATCAGAAGGATTCCTCAACAGAAAACTGTCATTAAGCAGGAATCTTTGTTGCCAATATTAATTTTTTTTATGGCAAATTAATAACATCTATGTATTCACTGAGTGCCAGCGCATGTGGTTTATGAGTTATGGTTTATGAGTTCTTAATTCAGTTTTCACAACTGTGAGGTACCAGGACTCAAATTTAGAAAATACAATCTGACAATAGACTGTTCGTTGATGACTTTGACAAGATGAGTTTCACAATGATTAGAAAGCAATGATAAACTACTATATATAATTTGCCTAGAAAAACAGAAACAACCAACAAATGCTGAGGTTGGTTAAAGAAGACCTGTAAAGGATATGCAACTCCTTAGTATTCACAGGCTGTAAATTCTGGTGAAAAGTTCTGGTTGTTCCTCCACTTCTGAACTTTGGTCTTCTTCCAGAACTTGAATTTTGCATGCACATCCATTTTACTGATCTGGCTTATTTGTATGCAGACTGCTGGTTCCTCACCTCTGAGCTAGATGCATTCTGACTTTAAAGAAAAAACCCCTAATTAGTCATCTCTTTTGACATGCTTGTTAGGGGGCAGCATGTCTCCCCCCCCCCCCCCCCCCCACCCAGCCCAGAAAGGACCCTAGAACCCACTTGGGGAGGGATAATTTGCAAATACCTTTAACTCAGTAAGTATATTGAATTGGACAGTGGTGAATGTCATTTACCACCACTTCTCTGTATATGTGTGATGAATAGGAACTCGATGGGTGGAGCTGGAGTTGGAAGGAAAGTTTTAAACACATACATATTTAACTACCCTGAAAAAGCCCCGTTACAGACACGCAGAGAGCATGGGCATACATCAAGCATAACTATCAATGTGTGAAAAGCAAACAAATTGCATGAATACAGTGTCAAATGCAATAAAACCTTTTACAATTTTACATCATCTGTATTTTGAAATACTCTACTTCAGAAGTCAGCATTTATATCATAATAGTAAAAGGTTTTTACCTGTGCATTCCCTCATGGGAAGCAAACAACAGTAAGCTGTAACCGATAATGCATGGCCTAAGAAGCAAGAAGGAGGGTTGGCGTGAGGCTTGCTACCCCACTCACCGTAACATTGTATCTGCAATATTCAGTCAGCCTTGAACAAGACTAATGAACAGGACCTATCAGGTTATAGAAACCGCTCCACAACTAGTTGTTTGAAAACAAAGAAAGGTAAAAAAAAAAATAATGGACTAAAAGAAGGTAACTGAAAGATGCACAGAGTATGTAAGGTCACTGTCACTAGGGCCTGATTTTACCACTTGTTAGGGTGATGTAAGTAGAAGGAGTCTCCAGCCACACACATACACAGGTTAGGATTCTTAATTTTGTCCCCAACACAAACAATTGCCATCTCTTTACCGAGTATTCAAACTCAGGTCCCCTATTTGAGAGAGCCCAGCATCCTAACCATTCTCCAAATAACCCAGAATAAATAAAAAAAGTTATAACATTATTGCAGATAAAAAAAACAAATCATGACCAATGTGAAGGGCCAACACTGGAAGAAGAAGGAAAAAAAAAAACATGAAGGAAAGTATATCTCTAGGGCCAGATAACACTGCTGTCAAAAATATCAAAGCTGCTGTTGGAAAGTGTTCAGAAGTGTTGTTGAAGGTAATGACAAAGTCAGGAGATTTGAACCAGCGTCAATGCACAAGGTTATAAACCACAAGTGCTTTGTCACCAGCACAATTTTTTTTAAGCAATATCTGCATGAGTAATAGTGGTTGTGGAGGTCAAAAGAAATTAAAAGAAATACTAAACTAAAAAATTTTAATTCTAATGTCAAATTAGTACTATTGTATGGGGCGGAAACATGGAGAACAACCAAGGCAGTTACTAATAAATTACAGACATTCATTAACTGGTGCCTGCGCAGAATAGAGGGAATTAAATGGTATGATAGAATAACTAATATAGAACTTTGGGAGAGAACTAAACAGGCTCCAGTGGACCAAGAGGTGAGGAAAAGACGCTGGCGTTGGATAGGACACACACTTAGAAAACAGGAGAACAGCATAACTAGAATGTCTTTGCATTGGAACCCACAGAGGCATAGGAATAAAGGCAAAAAAACACATGGAGAAGAGAGCTGGAGAATGAAGTTAGAAAGATGGGGAGGACATGGGGAGAGCTCCATGCAATGGCGAAGGACAGAACGACTTGGCGTGAGTTGGTTGAGGGCCTATGCTCCATTGGGGGATAGAAAGGCAGAAGAAGAAGAATAGTGATTCAGAGCTACGGTCAAACATAAAAAATGTGCAACAGCTATATAGATCTGCCATGCATTATATATGTGTAACAGCTATATGAATCTTATGTGATAATTACAAAGATGCAAGTCTAGCAATATGTGAGAAAATGGGGTAATATCAATAAATGAATTTGCTAAACAGAAACTTTTACTAGGATGCTCAACAAAGGGGAAATGGTAGAAAACACATACCGGTTTCTGATTCAGTAAAGGACGGTGCTAAAGGCTGATTATATTTAATATAAGTTCTAACCAAGTTACATTTCAGAAATCTATTTTTATACCTCCATTAAAGAGACCTAAAGCAGAAAACTGAACATCACTGTCACATTCCTAAATATAAGGAATAATAGAATGGATTATAAATCTAGCTGAAGACAGAATGCCTGGGGAAATGAAAATTATATGGTATGAATTCAAGAAAGACAAGGCAAAAAGAGAAATATCTGGACAACTGCTGGAATCAACAGTTAGATAGTGATATATGGAGAAGTGGTCAGAGAATTACTCGTCAAAGAAAAGGGAAACAAATGGATTGAGGAAATGGGGACATCTAAAATAAACCATAAGACAAATGTTAATGATAGCAGCCATATGTACTGGACTGGATTCCGTTTATGACATCAAAAAGATTGCACAAGACACAATGGAATCGAGGAATAGACTGCAAGCTCTATGTGGTGTATAACCGCACAAAATGATGACGATGATGCTGATGACAGAACCAGTGATCACAAGTAAAAATAAGCTGCAGTCACAAAAGTAAGAATCCCATGGAAAAACTGAGTTGAAAGTAAAGTTTAAATTTTAACCTAAAGAATTTTTTTTAAAGCAATAGTCAAGCAATATCTGCATGAGTAATAGTGATTTAAAGCTACGGTCAAAAATTAAAAATGTGCAACAGCTATATAGATCTGCCATGCATTATATATGTGTAACAGCTATATGAATCTCACGTGATAATTACAAAGATGCAAGTCTAGCAATATGTGAGAAATCAAAATAAATATATCTATTCAGATTAGGATAATATCAATAAATGAATTTGCTAACCAGAAACTTTTACTAGAATGCTCAACAAAGGGGAAACGGTAGAAAACACATACTAGTTTCTGATTCAGTAAAGGACGGTGCTAAAGGCTGATCATATTTAATATAAGTTCCAACTAAGTTACATTTTGTGCAAAGAGTTTATCAATCATGGTTTTTATCTGTTATCATAAGAAGTAAACTGTGAGAACGCATGTGCTGATCAAACTAGAACTTCAGGAGTTAAGTAAAAAGCTAATTAGCAAAACAATTTTGCCTGTATATAAAAGAAGTGTCAAAGTGATTGCACCATGACTACAAAATACCATTCAGAAAGAATCTCACTCAACACATCCCCCCCCCCCCCCCCCCATTCGTAAAATGCTAAATCTATTTTTTTTTTTTTATTTTATTTTTAGTTCTTTTCCAAACTGGTGTCTGATCTGAGCACCCTGCAATTCTGCTACAACATGCTGCTGCTTTTGTTCTCCTAGTTTAGCTTTCCTTCATTTTAACTTCAGTTTCACAATGAGTAAACTGTGGTTACAACCAATATTAGCCGACCTGTGTACTCTAACATCTTGCAGAGAATATCTACAATTTCCATTTATGAGAATATGGTTCATCTGGTTCTCTGTGTGTCCATGTGGAGATCATGTGAGCTTATGAAATGTTTTATGGGGGAAGAGTGTCCCTAAATCGATTGATTTACTGATATTGCCTAATCTCTCCATCTTGTTAAGTGTTCCATTCCATCCCACTGTTCACTTCTGTTTTGTCCTTTCCTACATGTGCATTAGTCTGAAGATTCAGTACAGAATGCTTTTGAATGTCTTCTATCACTGCTTGCAAACTGTTGTACAAGGTGCCTCTTGTCTCTTCTTCTGCATCCTCTGTTAGTGCATGCCAAATGAAGACAGACAGGCCGTTCTGAAAATCTTGAATGGAATTTTGCATACAAAAGCCATTCACTTGATGGTTTCCATCCCTAGAGCACGTTATTAAGATGCTTTTAACTATTAACGTGACTGCTTCTGTATGCTGTTAATCAGCTCTACCTGACCATATTATGCCATCAGCTGTACAGAGGTTTCATTTTCACTGTCCCTGCCCAGTGTGCCTCCGTACTTTCTAAAATATGCACATATGTACATTGTGTAGGTGCCTTACTTCATGAAGAACTTGTATCACTTTTCCAGCCTTAGTCCATCACCGGCTTAGCTCTGAGAATCATTCGAGCATACAAGCCACCAGCACTATGGTGATAGTGACAAAAAAAAAAACATGTTCCAGAGCCTGCTGATATACCATTGCATAATTCAGTGAATTATACAAGACCTGTGCACTAGTTAAAATGGATCTGATGATAGACAATAACTTAGGGCTTCCTTTGAGTGCATCTGCCCGAGAGGCAAGGAACCAGCAATCTGCACACAAACTAGGGCTGTACCGAATATTCGCTTCATATTCGCTTCAGGGCCAAATAGTGGACCTACTAACTATTCCGTATTCGGCCGAATAGTTGCGGTCGGGCCGAATATGAATAGTGGTTACCTTACATCCGTTTCTGCACTGGTGGAAAATGACAAATCAAGATTTCCCACCTTGGTTCATACTGCCTTAATGCTGACAACATGGAACGATTGTTTTTAATTTTTTGATAAGAAACAGAATAGGACAGGCAAAAACTGCATTTTATAAAACGAAGAACATCTTATGCAATATATCTTTGTCATTGAAGGTTAGAAAAAGAATTCTTGCTTGCTACATACATCCAGTTTTAACATATGGCTGTGAGTCCTGGACAATTGGTAGGCAGGCCAAACAATTTCTTGAGGCCTTAGAGATGTGGTTTTACAGAACAATGCTTAAAATAACTTGGACAGCCCAAAAAAAAAAAAAAGCAATCAAGAGGTTTTGAAAGAGGCAAGACAACTACTCACAGACATCAGGAGACAGTCATCATTTTTCATCCATATTATAAGATGAGGGAAAATGGAACATGTGGTGACCACTGGAAAGATCTGTGGAAGGAGGATTAGAGGAAGACAACGAGAGAAGATTCTTGACAGTCTTGTTGCATGGCATGGAGGTGTGTCAGCACACGAACTAATTCATGCTGCAGAAGATCGCAGATTGTGGCAAGGTATAATCGCCCATGCCAGTCGGCAAAACACCTGATGATGATGATTCATTATTCGTATTCGGCCGAATAGTTGGTCCAGCTATTCGTATTCGGCCGAATAGTGAAAATCACTATTCAGTACAGCCCTAATACAAATTAATTAGATCTGTAAAACAGATGTGCACACAATATTTGGGTAGAGTCCAGAAGTGGACAAATAAACATTTCTGTCAGAGTTTATTTTAATTTTATAGATGGTGAAC
This sequence comes from Candidula unifasciata, assembly GCA_905116865.2. Lineage (NCBI taxonomy): Eukaryota > Metazoa > Mollusca > Gastropoda > Stylommatophora > Geomitridae > Candidula > Candidula unifasciata. The sequence continues at coordinate 707,949 of CAJHNH020002613.1, read as the reverse complement.
GCGAAGAAGATGAAGAAGCTGTTTCTGTTGTGCAAGTATTTGTCTGCTCAATACAGACACCAAGTTGTCA